>JAEMBS010000300.1:0-31399 GCA_018467065.1 Ephestia elutella
CGATGAGATCTTGCCCTACTACGTGTCTGTGAGCTAACTTGAATCCTTTTTCTAATGTGTCTAAATAAACGCGTGTTCAAGTCTACCTAGTTTTTCATTGCGTCGGCTACATGGATATTATTAAATACTTTCAGAGAGCAAATTCAAAAACCATGCCAGACCCCGGGACGAATCTCCCAACAGCAAGAAGGCAAGGAAGAAAGCTGTCAAAGAAGAGAAGGCAGAGAAAAGGAAAACCAAAACCAAGAAACACGTAAAAAAGAGAAGAGACAAAGGCTCTGGTAGGAAGTGATCTTTTTCAATAAGCATTTATTTATTTATGGAATGTATGTTATATTTACTACAGACTGCATATACTCCCATATTTGCCAGTGAGGTTTCATAGTCGATCATTACTTCTCCTGTATATTTTTTGGTCCATGTTCTCTTTATTGCCAGTCTGCTTCTATATATTATGCAAGAAAAAGGGGGTGTAACTATAATGTTCGAAATTGACACATCTGTTATATGAAATGTCATTTTTTTGATATAATTAAGTATGTACACTGTACATTAAAAGGATATTAAATTTTATATGTATCGTTAGAGTATATTATAGATAGTATATGTTTTAAAATAAAACCAGTTATATCTTGAATATATTTTTTTATATTTTCTATCCATTCCTCTTACTACAAAAGTAAAAAAAAGTACTTATGCTAAACATGTTTCATAGTCAGATCTTATGCTTATCATCCAACAATATTTTATCACATTCATGTCATTTTTTGTTCTATTTAATTAGACCTTACTTTCTTAGTAAATTAAGTTTTCGGTAGGTCAATGGAGGAGAGATTCTAAGTTATTATTAGTGCAAATGGTTGTAGGCAAATCCAATACAATTTCAAATAACTTGTCTATTTGAAAGAGGCTGTCAATAGCGTCTCTCATCTCTCGCTTACTAAAATATCATGCCGCTGCAAGAAGAGAAGTATTGGGCTCAGACGCCCTATCTGAGTATGATCTGAGTGACATTACAATAGGGTAGTTGTTAAAATTCTGCAAAGTAACAGGTAGATTCAGTGGGTCGCCACCAACGTGAGTTACCAGGTAACTCAAACCCTATACGGGTCTCAGGGAATTGGGTGAAATGGTCCCAGCCTAAGTGGACTGATCACCCGTCTGGTGCTCGCACTGGCGTCCCCATTTAGTAAATAATAATAAAATATCATTGTCCATAGGTAGACATATTCGCCCACATTTTAAAGCGTCAGCTGCGTTATGCGTAGTCTTAGTGCGTATTCATAATTCAACCTATCTCAGTCGCGAGTGTTCGATATCTGTCACGTCACGATTTTCTCCGCGTAACGCAGTGGACGCACTTATTGAATCAGGGTATAATGTAGCCAACCCATTAAAAAAACATCCATGTTTGTTCAGTCCTTTGCTATTAAGGTTTTTTTTATAGTTTTGCGAATTGAGTTTACTAACAATACAATATTCTTACAAATTGACAAGTAAATATGTCACTGCCTTCTCAAGATAAGCATTGTACCTAGAAGTTTAAATAACAAATAACTGTCTTTCTACAAAACTATGTCTAAAGTTATATACTTGTTAAACACATTACCCTTACAATTAAAATAAACGTGCTTTATTGACATTTTCTAGTTGTCAGTATCTTTTTCTTATGAACGGGTAATGTGTTTAGCAAGTATTTAACTTTAGACATCGTTTTGTAGTAAGACAGTAAATGTTTGTTTAATAAAAAGCACCAAAAAAATTATCTAATTTATGAATATAGCATATAAAGCTCACCAAATAATTTTACCATATCGTATAAAATACATTAGATCAAAAGTGATAAACTGGTTGAGTCCAATCCTGAGATTCTTAATAAAATCAGCTCAAGATCTTATTTTACTTATCCTACGACTTAGGTTTACTGCTTTAAGTAATAACTTGATCAGACAAATACATAAAATATCAAAGAATCAGTCGCAAAGTTACTTGAGATTATCTTTGGCTGGTCATACATACATCTATTGATAAATACAGTATACATTACGGTTAATAAATCGAAGATACATTATTTCTTAAGTATAAGGCCATAGCCAACCACCATTACTCAGTTGATAAAACCAAGGCAAGTCAAAAATTCGTAACTGTAGTTTATTTCGAGGATAGAGAAGAATAAAGAATTAAAGAAGAATTTGAGAAGTGCTGGCTTGATGTCGTCTAGGAGGATATGCGTGCCAGTGGCCTCATAACTAAGGATACCAAAGTCCAACACATTGTGGTTGAGGATGCCACCGGGAAAGCGCTCAGATGAGAGAGAGAAAGAGTTTGTTTCGAGGATATCCAGAATTTTTTTTTTATCTAATTCGTGATTTCTTCGCATGCACATGTGAAAATATAACCGCCGAAAATCGATTGAATAAAGTTTATAGCCGAACTTGTTTTTCGACTTGCCAGAGAAAGAAACTTTAGGTGGCATTGTTCTATCTAACAGTTTAGACATCAAAAGTGGGAAAAGTTTATTGCAATAAATTAATCTACACCTAAGTTTTCATAATATTGCTCTTACATCTATTTTATTTGAACCATAACGTTTTGTTGCAGCGGATCTATCTACAATTTATTGCTTTATTCCCTCAAATTGTCATATTATTCTTTTTTTTTATGTTTCCATGCCTTCTTAATCTAAAGGAATAAGTTACACGTGTCGTCTACTTACAACAACGCTGTAAACTACGTACAAACTTAAATTATCACATGCTATTACAAAACTTTGTACTAGCGGTGCCTAAAAGCAATATCCTATATCACAATTCAAGGCTAATCATGTCGCGAACCGCCATCTTAGCCCTATAAAGCACAAAGATCTGAAGACGAACATGATTCCGAGCATCGTGATGAGTTCGAGCCAGACCGAAGTTCTTTCGATGTCGAGATATTTGAGTAAGACGTCTGGTTTAGCGAAGTGGCAGTAGACGTCGTTGCATTCGAGAGGTTCTCGGCCGAAGCCGAAGATTGTGAGGACCATGGCCACGACCCCGCACCTGATGAAGGACATCTTCATTAGGATGTTCATCATAAGTGGGATGCGGTGCGCGAAATCGAAGCCGTAGATGGCGAGCCCGAGGAACGGCGCGATCGATGAGGGGCCGATGGCGCAACCGTTCTGAAATTACATAAAAATGGTTTTAATTATATTTAATTAATATATTTAATTTTATTTACTTTTATACCCATTGGCTTAAAAGTAGCACTTTTAAAACATATACTCAATAAGCTAAATTAGTTGACGTCAGGAAATTACTTATAGCTAAGGTTACTACCGTCTCCAAAGCGCAAGTGGAGAAGAGGCGGCGGCGCAACAAACTCCACTGCTGCAAATTAAATTAAATTAATGAAGTTCTGTTTAAATTTATTAAAATGCTGCTGCAAATTTAATTAATGAAGTTCTTTTTAAATTTATTAAAATGCTGTGTAACGAGGTACAAAATTCTCTTGGTAAGTGAGAATTACCTAAACAGTGCCTACATATGTCTCGTGTCAAGTTTTGTTTATCGTCAAGACTAACATGACAAGTGGTAATTAAGTTGTCGTAGTATTTCTTACTGATGTCGCGATTTTTCAACGACTTGCCTTAGAGGTCTCCGTTCCTTGACCTTGTTTGAGGAAGGTCACATTCTTACTATTGCACTTATATAAACATTGTGCTTATTGTGTCTGAGAATACGGTATTCAAATTATTGTTTTGATACGTAAATGAAAACGAAAAAGTGAAAACTAAATTTTTCAAGCATGACATAACAAGAGACCTGATTTTTTTTGTGGACCTGATCACGAGAGAGGCTTAGATGGTGATAACAGATAAAATAGGCACATACATTATTATAACGCCTTTTTCCTGTGGCAGATACTAGCGATTTCCACTTGCTGCGATCCTTACAGATCTCTCTTCACTCATCACTCTGTTCATACATGCTCTCCGGTTATGGGTGAAAAATAGAAAAATAAAAAACTTATGAATAAAAAATAAGTGTCTATCGAAAAAAAATAATGCAATAACTTAAGCTACTCACTCTAACATTGAAGATGGAGCCAATCGCCAGACCCATGCCCTCCGCGACCAAGGAGACAACATTCCCGATGAGGCAGAAAGCGATGAACCGCGCCACGGCGAAAGGAACGCCCACCATAAAGTACACGATGGTGCAGAACAACACGTTCAATGTGACTTGTACTGGCAGTTTGGAGACGGTGAGCGCGGCGTAGTACGGCGTCAGACTGTACCACCGGTTGAAGTGCTCTTTCTTCACCAGTTTCACCTCTTGAGGATCTGGAAAGGAGTAAATTGACACTGCTAATTAAACCATCCTCACAAAAAATCAACTAGTTAGATATGTGTACCGATGAGATATTAACGTCTGAACGAAATGATCTGACATTTAGTTCACGTATCTAATTTTACAATATGGATTTTTTGCCTTCTGCGATCGAACCTCGCGACCGGAGGGTTTCAATCATGCATAGTGACGTTTGAATGATTGAAACCCCTCCGGTTTTCGGCTTTTTATAATGAACTATTTAGCTATCGCTAGATAGTTCATTATAGAATTCCAATAGTTTGACGTCGAAACTTTCGGAATGCCAGATAGGTGCAACTTGATACTTACAAACAAGCACTGGGACCATGATTTGAGTGTACGCAAAGAATATGACGAGCCCAACACACAGCTTCAAGTGGTTGAACATTTGGGTGCCGTCGTTCGCCATGTTGAAGAAACAAATGCCAATGAGCACGCCGCACATTATGTGGTGTATCAACTGGATCCACAGACCTGGACGACACAAGAGATAGTTGTTGATCACTCTGCTAATAGAGGTAAATGAAGTTAGGTATATTTTACAAATCATTTGTAAAGGATCTGAAGATGATATTTGAAAAAAAACCAGAAAAATAATCTAATGAATACGCTATAGAAACTACAAACCTTGCCGATTCCTAAATATCTGTAGCACCATCCTACACAGCAATATCGAAAATTGCTGGCAATACGTTGTTGCATACGAGCTTGAGTCCTCTGTTTTGTGCACCTTCATCCACGCCATTGAAGAATTTTCTTGCGAGATCTGACTCGACAATGAACTGATGGACCCACCATTTTCCTGGTACTCTGGTACTTTATAGGTGCATTTTTCATTTGTCAGCATTATCTCTTTCTCGGCGCTATCCACTTCTGATTGGTAACATATTTTTAGGTCCATTGCACTAGTAATTTGACTTGTCTCGGCTACAGCTAATGGAGCGTCCAATTTGGCAGATTTGTATAGTTTTCCATTCATCATTTCTTCACACAGGACATCAATTATGGCTGGGTTTTCAGTCAGTTCAATTACTGAAAGAGAAGGAAAAATGTTACATGTGTGAGATTGTAAATGAGATCTTTGTATCCCAAATTTTTGTTTTTTATTTCCAATATTCGATCTAGTTTTTTTAGAGATATGATACTTACTGAAATCAGCAGGATTATGATGTCTAGGACAAGGTAGACCCACACTCTGCAAGTACGGAACCATCGCAGCTGTATCTCCCTGGTATATGCAACGGCCGTCCGCAATGACGTATACCTGAAATGGTGCATTATTTTTACTCATTTTACCAGTCATTTTATTTTTCTTTCTAATACAAGATTTTTAAACATTTATCTATGCATATGATTCATCTCTGGGACGAGTAAATGACTGACTCACAAAAAGCACCTGTTTATTGGCAGCAGGATTGCATAATCGATCAACTGCGGGGCAGGCAAAATTCTTTCGAATGCTACTTATTATAGAATTGTATCAGATAATTTATTTAAATCCCTTTAAATTCGTATTCCAATTGTTACAAAAGTTGATTTCGACCTCAGAATTGAGAAAGTAGTTTATGTACTGTGAAATTCTGACTGATAAGAGCCGAGGTCTTTCCGACGTCTGTGCACAGGCTTTTAGTTTAAATTAAAATAAACCAATGCAGCCATTTATTTCGACCTAATTGGTTTTTCAAATTCTCCACGAGGATTAAGGAAGTCAACGCATTCACAAGGCCTTCAGAATGATTCCGCACTAAAAAAATAATCGTTTTAGAATTCCACCTCCGAAACAAAATTAAGAAAGTACCTACTACTGTAAAATAGATTCCTTCTTTTTTTCTAGCAGGTTATAGGCAAGGAAACGGAAACTAAAAGGATGTTTCAATATCATGTAATTAACCAACTGTACCTACATCAATAATTAATTCTTAATCCAAGCGCTATAACTATTATCATCAGTTACTCAGAATGGAATAACAATTGAAATTTCAAGTAAACCACAACAAGGTATTATACAACCGATTCTGATTATTTATGCGAATCTTTATAGACAAACAATGGAACTTCAGCACGATAGTGCCATGGTGGTCACGAACAGCCTCGCTTTACCTGGTTCAATATTGTATGTAGGGTTTAATAACTATTGTTATCGTTAATTGGCAAATTATCTGAATTCTAAATTCTATCTTGATGTCGCTTATTTTTACCATTTTTAAGATCGGATGCATTATATCATTCAAAAAAATGATCTTAATTAGGAATATTCAAAGGAATCAGGATAATCAATCGATCAATTTTTTAACAGATATTAATGCCTCGACATTTGATCTCAAAACATACACAAAAAAATTATCCCTGTTTGTGAATGATTCACCTTGGCCATTAGTTTCGTCTTTCTAAGGTAGAAAGAAAAACGGACGAAATATTAGTATACCTAGTCCTAGTCGTTGCCAACGACTAGGACTAGGTATACTACATTGGCATCAAAACGAAATACCGTCGTACTCTCACGACTTGGGCGACTATCATTATTATTGTTTGATCGAGACTGCGATATAATTTTGTTATCGACTCGGCGTTGTTATTACAGGCTATAATAGAATCTATATTGTTCGTTTTTTCATTGTCCATATAAACATTCGTAAAGGTTAAGTGGGTCTCCAACAGATCAATGTGGAATTCTTTGAATGGAGCCTGTCCGTCCAGTTGACTTCTTGTCACTGAAATGAAGATATTCCTTTCTAGTGTATTAAGTATTCATAGCTATGTCAGATTTGGTTAATACTATTCAGTTTTCTGCGGATTGAGTACCTGGTCGTAAATATACAGGTCTTTCTGTGATAGCTACAACGCGTTGCTTGTGAGCGTCTTCATAATAGAGCTACGACACGAATTTAGCGTCTCTCCACAATGCGTTGTAAGGTTTTTTTCGCTCAATGACCGTTTTCGATCTTCATTGTCTCTGACCTGATCAAAGAGCTCCAGAAGCGACGCCGCCGGCTGGTGTATAGTGCACACCACAGTCCTGCCCTGGCGCGCCAACTGTTTGAGCAGCTTAACACACTGCACCGTGGTGACTGTGTCCAGTCCGCTCGTCGGCTCGTCCAGGAAGAACACTGGGGGGTTGTTCACCAGCTCCAGGGCGATAGACAGCCTGGAAATAAAATTAAAATAAATAAATAGACAAAACTCAACGGCCCACACTAACATTCCGGGGCAATGGTCCAACTGCTCTGCCCAACTAGTTGGACCATAAGTCTTTACTAGGGGCAGTTAAGCACTAAGCTTGTATCGTGGGTCTGATGGACTTAAACACAGAAATAACAAAGCACAACACACTCTAAACCGCAAACAAATAAGTTTAAAAAGAGGTGATAGTGAAAATATAAAAATGAGATGAAAGATCTCTGCTTTATGTAGTAAGAAAATCTTTGCGTTATATTTAATAGGTACTTATTCAGTAGAGAAAGTTTATCGTGATATCGGTTCGCTGTCTTCATTGTGTCTAGTGAAAATGAATACGAAAGTTTGTCGACCACGTTCCAGACAATTGGTCATAAAACAAAACAAGTTAAAATATTATGCGTTTTCTAATCATTCATAATTCATCTTCATTTTATTCAATGCATTCATCTTTTCAGTCAGATAGTCGATCAGACTTCATATGCTGATGCGCCAACAGGCCCAACTCCTGCAGGAACTTCTCAGCGTGACAATTGGCGCCCTTGGGAGTTTTAGCTTTAACCACAGAATTAATATTAGTACTACGTACAGAAAGGAAACTCCCTGCCCCTCCCGCAATATGGCACCCCCCCGCTCCTTCAGCACTTCTCCCCCGTTCTTGTGTAACTGTGGGACGTTCGACTATGAAAACGCACACATTGACGTGTTACTGACGTGTTCACGGATATACAGTTTCATTTGTAGTTAGTAGTAGGCATATTTGACGCGCCGTTTCTATGAAGCGCCCGCCCTGTGCTTTAACTAAGATATTAATATTTATTCAATCCCCTCACCTTTTCTTCTGTCCCCCCGATAATCGATCAGTCTTCGTATGCTGATGCTCCAACAGGCCCAAGTCTTGCAGGATCTCCTCGGCGTGACCATTGGCGCCTTTGGCAAGTGTATTCTTCGACTAAAATGTTAATCATAATTCAATCGCCTCACCTCTTCTTCTGTCCCCCTGACAATCGATCAGACTTCGTGTGCTGATGCTCCAATAGACCCAAGTCTTGCAGGATCTCCTCGGCGTGACCATTGGCGCCTTTGGGAAGTGTATTCTTCGACTAAAATGTTAATCATAATTCAATCGCCTCACCTCTTCTTCTGTCCCCCTGACGATCGATCAGTCTTCGTTTGCTGATGCTCCAATAGACCCAAGTCTTGCAGGATCTCCTCGGCGTGACTATTGGCGCCTTTGGGAAGTGTATTCTTCGACTAAAATGTTAATCATAATTCAATCGCCTCACCTCTTCTTCTGTCCCCCTGACAATCGATCAGTCTTCGTGTGCTGATGCTCCAACAGGCCTAACTCCTGCAGGATCTCCTCAGCGTGACCCTTGGCGCCTTTAGGTAGTTTCAGCTTCGCAGCAACATCCATAGCCTCCCGGACTGTGAGCAGGGGCTGCAGTAAGTCCTCTTGAGTGATGTAGCATGACGACCTTTGGAACTGGTGTTCGTTTCGCGGCTGCCCGTTGACTAATAGATCCCCAGTCACTCCAGCAGATCTGTAAGGGGATATGGGGATAACAAAAAATATATTGTATTTTTAATGCGCCAGTCCGCTTGTCGCCAATGGCTTGTGTCAATGTATAGCTCACATAAAAATTAAGCAATGTACACCTACATCGATTGGACGCTAAGTTGGGCCAATATGTGTACGTTTTGGTACCATTACGAGTACCTACCTAAATAAGTGCTCCTACCTATACCGATAAAATATATAGAACAATCTGTCAACGGTATCTATTTAGCGGGGTCAGTCAATGGAATACCCAAATTAATGTTTTATTCCCCTTAACAAAATTAATTTTATTTTAATTTAAAAAAAACGTGATTGTTTGACATAATGAGGAAGATAATATGTAAATAAAAAAACAAAAAGCTTTTAGTCATTCAAAAGCCGATAGTGGTAAAACGAGTTCGGCCCACTGTCTTGTAATATGATTTGGATATAAGGAAGGAAGATATGTACATAAAATTCTTAGATCAATAAATTATTCAAGTTCATCAGAAAACTACCTACGTACTAGGTGCGCACCGTGTATCTAAGGTATCCTATACGGTGTAGGTAAGCTTTTTTATGGGTAAATAAATTCGGCTTACAAATTAAAATTATTTTAAATAAATTGCTACCATTTCATCAACAAGCCCACCAATCATCTAAGAGTGGCCTTTGAGTCTCACGACTCTTGGCTCTGTCTGCCTCATAAGGGACAAAGACGAGATTCTGTATCTTAGTACCTAGTTAAAGTATGATTAGGAAGCTTTTCTAATGCTTTCGCTGGCTAGTTCGTTCTATTCCTGATAAACGTCATCAGATTATTGGCTTCCCTCGTCGAATCGAGACTCAAAATCCTAATTTTTTCGCGTCTAATGTGATCTGCTTATTTCCATTGTTAGCTTTACTAATTTTTACTTTGGTTTTTATTTTATTTTTTTTTCTATTATTTTGCGAGATGAATCGTTATTATTGGCATGCACGGTCCTTTAATGAAACAAATGTGACTTTTACATGTTGTCTCTTGCATACTAACATTACCATGTTTACAGCAACAAATATTCATTTATTCATTCATTTATAGTCTTAAAAATATATCACATTCCTCCTAAAATTTCTTGTTACTTGTATCCATAACAAAAGCTTTAAACGTAAGCTTTCATGCAAATAAATAAAAAGTACCGTAATAACCGCAAACGAACCTGTATCCTGAGATGGCGTTGAGCAATGAACTCTTTCCGGCACCTGACGGTCCCATTATGGCGACCAGCTGCCCTGATGAGAATCGACCGTCCACGCCTTTCACCACATCTCTGGGTTTACCTGAAAAAAACATTATAATTAGCTAGAATCAAAATAAGAGCGCTTGAGAAAGTGAGCCATGTTTTTTCTTCTTTCTGCCCTTTTCTTAGATTATCTGGCTATTGTGAGGATAGTACTCGTATATCCTACCATGAATCTTAACTTTCATGTTCGATTCCCTATTGCTAAAATGATGACTTCCCTCTATGTTTAGTAGGAGATTTTATAGTCTTATGTCCTGGTCATCGTCTCGCTTCAATCAAGGTCAATCATGCAGGTATAGCGATACTATCGATAGTTAACTAACACTTTTTACTTGTCAGTCAGTGCAGGCATAAGCACTCAGAGTATACGTGAAATGACTGTTGAGTTCGAAGCGATTGATCATCTCTGCTCTATAAACATGGCAAAGTATAGGCCACCCATATCAAAATAATTGATCGTTTGCTTCGTTTACTCGATTTTGAATATTATAGGTACCTACCTATAATATTCAAAATCGAATCTATGTTTTAGAGAAAAAGAGTTTGCCTTTAATTACCCCCTCGACAAATAGGCTTAATGCGTATGATGGCTGACATTTACTAGCCTAGAGCCGGTATCGATACCTAGTATTTTAGGCTGCCGATCGATTCGGCACAGAACATAATACGCAGAAAAACTAATTTATAAGTACTGTGACAAAAGCAAGACGTATCTACCTAGTTATTTGGTGAAATAATAAATAAAACAAACGAAAATCTATTAGAAACCATGAGCGGGAGCGTTAGTCATAATTATAATTACATAGATACCACGTATTCTAATCATTTTGTGGCAACGATAGAAGTACATACATTGTGACTTTATTGTATTATAATTGGTTTGTAGTCACGTGGGAAGTAATTATTGCATTTGGTGAATAATTGTTTGTATCTACTTATACTTTACTCATGTTTTTTATTTCTATTGCGAAAGGAAGGTAAAAAAATACGGTGGTGTAATTGTAATGCTCGTATGAATTACGCACGTTTAAAATATTTAGGTACATTTGTTGATTAATTATATGTATCGCATATGTGTAATTTATTACTTAAGTCCGTTGTAATAGGAAATCATAAAAAAAATCCAGTATTGTTGTATTATTGTACTAGATAAGATTTTTATTTTTTTGTAACTCGTACGTAGTTACACTCGTTCGTTCATCGACTCGTTGTTTTTGTACTCGTGAATTTTATAAACGCCTCGATAGCCTTAAAAGTCGCACCTTTATTCAAATAATCTTAGAGGAAATCTTAAATTATAATAATATTCAACATGTAGGCAAATGTAGGTAGGTAGCATGTTTGTAACTTGTTATTTTTTATTGCTTAAAATACCTTCTCGGTTCATCTGAGTGGCATTGACAAATGAAGTGGCTAACTACTCATTCTTTTTTTTATATGAGGTGGATATCGGTCAGCGGTACATTTTCTTAACCTCCCAGAGTTTTCGCTATGGTGTTTTTATAAATGCGAAATTTTGGATATTTATACTCATCAGTGGAAATTTCGTGATTCCGGATAGCCTTCTAAATGTGAATATAATACTAATAGAAATATTTTTAAATCGGGTATAGTTCTATCTAGAGATAAGCTCGTTCAAAAAAAACTTCAGCTTTATTATATTAGCCTAGATTAATTTCTTTAACTTCCCTAATATAGACACAACGACAAAAATATCTTGGCACAATAACCCAATAAGATACTGACAGATCGCAGTTCATGCCAGCAGCAGCGGCGTATGAATGGTCACTGCCAAGGAGGTTCAGTGAACCGGCAACGGTATACGAGGTCAGACTGAAACCATTATATAGTAACTGTTCTTATTAAACTTGTCTCTAATCCTACTAGGTATATCACACTAATATATATTAGGGTTAATCTTAAGAGTACCTACTCAAGAATATACAACTTTTTGTTTGGGATCGAATCATTGTGACCAATAAAAAAATCAGCTGTTTCATAGTATTTTACTATGAAACAGCTGATTTTTTTTATCGATTTCTACTCGCCCAAAATGGAACAACTGATTTTTTTTCCGGACAGATTGAGTCGGCCCTATACAAAAACTTGCTCATACTCATGAGTAAAAAAGAAAGTCAAAGTTTTTTAAATTCACCTGTATACAACGGACGGGTTTTGATAAAATTTGGTACATATGGCTCCAAAAATACCGGCAATAGCACATAGGTTACCTACTTTAAATCCTGAAATTCCTATGGCAGCAAAGCCTCAGGGCGTGGCTAGTGCAACATAATGTTGATAAAAGTATAAATGTTCTATAACCCATAAATATACAGTAATAAAACAAATTTAAAAAAAGTCATTTCGTAAGAAAAATATCGTCTATAGATAAATATTTTAAAATTATTGGCGGAATATTCAGATCATTTTTTTTTGTTGATGTCAATTAGCAACACATTTAAAAGTGCTAATTTTAATATTGGTAAAGTGCCGTCAATTTTTGACGTTGTAAAATGTATTTAAATACATTGTAACACTGCTGTTCATATTTGGGTATTGATGTATAGTCAAACATCTACATCTTAATATTTAACTCTCAAAGTTAAGTTATTATTCAAACTACTTACTCCATTCTCTAAGCAATAAATTTATACATAAATTTACGCATTTTTAACGTTTCATTTTAAAAATACACAGTTAGAACCTTAGAGCATTATATTATGAGATACCGTATTAACTGTATATTTTTTAGTTGTAACGAATTAATCATTGTAATAACTAACAGAAGACAATAATGTTGCACACTCACGTGTTTCTATAAAACATAATGAATTGCAGTCTAATTGTACTAAGAATGAACTCAGATAAAAACACCATTCATAATTTACAATTATGATTCCATCACATGGGTTCCCTATGATTTTTTTTAAATTAGATATAATTAGTTTCCGTGTCGAAATAAAGTTATTTTACGTCTTTTTTAATTTAATTTTTTATTAATTATTGCTTTTTTATTCTTGTTTTTAACATTTTTTGGAAAAAATTAAAGCCTAATTGGTCCATTCGTAATTCGAGAAATGCGCTTAGGCGACTTTTTTCATTATAAGTATGTATGTATACATAAATAAAATTGAATCATATAACCAGTAAGGCGTGGAAATCTATGTGCCTTTGAGCCGGGTACGATGCGCGGTGGATTAAGAAATATTTTGACATTTTGACGATCTATGTGCTATTTCAAGTTTTATTTTACTCGTATACCAAATTTCTCCAAAATCCATCCAGTAGATTTTGCGTGATTGAGTTACAAACATCCACACCCAGATAATATTCTAACTTTCGTATTTAAAATTAGAAGTTAAACGATATAACTGTGCCTGTGTCACAGCCCTAAAATTATAATGTAAACAAATAGTGTAGAGAAATTGGGATTAAATAGTATTGGTTTGACCGCTCCCAAGCACTGATGTTTAATTAAATTATCTCCTTCTATTAGTTATTGCATGCATATGTCGGCATAGATACTGGGGTATTATATTCTGTAACACAGATCAAACACTAATCGTAGATAAGTACCTAATTGAAGTAAAAATGCAAATACGTTCCGTATGACATCGACTTTTATAGGCATTCAACTACTTAGTACCTGTCTGACTAATCATTGTTTACTAGCAGCATACATGGTTAAACTTTTAACGAAACATTGTGCGGACACATTTCTTCGATGACAAAACACTACGCTTTCACCTAACCTTTGACTGTCAATTTAGTATTAATTTATAACTAGTAGCTAAGTAGGCACTTTCTATACCGAAAATTAATCAATTTATTTTTACGGTAAATAACATAAAGTTCCATAAACTTAATTGTTATTTTTTTAAATATTAAGCTTTTTAATAAAAAAGTATTTCTAATGAAATACTAATACACAAAAAGAACTCATTTATCCACTTGACATACATTACACAAAAAATTAAATAAAATACTAAAATACAATTAGCACTTGTTTTACATTATGAACTAAAGTAAAGCTTATTATAAAGTACAGCGTCAAATAAGTCAAAAAAGGTATACCGTTAAGTATAGCGTAGGTAGTGCGTCAAAATTAATGAATCGACTCATGTCACAATATGATATAGACACAATATAGAGATCGCTACATTGTGTCTAGGTCCTAGGAATAACTAATAATATTTTTATAACCATTATTACATATGTAGGTATGCTATCTACTGGTCAGAGGTCGATTTGATTATACTTCGCAGCTGGCATGATTGCGGATGAGTCAAATAAAAACACGTGGATTTATATTGTGTATGGCTAATAATTATTTCCGTTGGATAAATATGTAATTGTAAGTTTGAGGTGGTTTTAGTACAGCTTGGAAGTGAATCCAAAGCAACGATTTCAATTTCCTTTGTTGCAATGAAATCGGCTAGTCGAATTTGGGTAGTAACAAAGAAGAATTTAAAAAAGTAAGTAACAAACTACCCTATTCATATGGCCATGGATTGCGATGAGACACCAGACTGACAAGCCTATTCACAAAAAGTTAATATTTTCTGAGAACAGCCCGGAGAAAAGTAGGGAAACCACTAATGCGCTGGGCCGATGACATCTACAAAATTTTGGGCAAAGCCTGGATGCGATCCGCAAGAGACCGGGCAAAATGGAGGGACCATGAGGAGGCCTATACTAACCCAACAATGGGTGATACAGGGCTGAAGAAGAAGAAGAAGATTTTCTGAGAATAATTCTTAAAAAAAGAGATGTTTAAATATTTCCACAATCGCTTAGAAATATTTTCTCTCTGCCATAAGCTTGCGCATATTACACTACGAAGAACGTAACTTAAAGAGATATACATCATGTATTACTTGTAATTTCCCAGAAATTGCAGTAAGATATTTCTATCGGAATTTAAATGAGTATGGTGAATCAAGTAAGTAGAAAGAATCGAAGTGTTTTCAAGTGTTTTGTATTCAATGTCTATCTCTAGATCTCCATGTCGCAAGTGTTTCAATAAAATACAACTACAAGGCAGGTAAATAAAGTATTCTGCCTGAAGGTAATCATCCAAGGCCTAGGACAAACATATTGTGAAAATCAATCGATTTCAGCTCAAGTTTACCGTAATGTTTAACGAATTTGAAATTCTAATAACATGTTGGTGAAGTCACTGGTTTACCGGAAAACATATGTATGATAATGACAATGAAACTTTCAAGTTGTTTATATGCACATAATCAACTTATTAATTCAATGTATACTCAGAGTATTACATTTCCGTATCATTAGTGGTAATGGTATTCCTTAATAGCATCCTGAATAAGAACTGGATTGTAATAGCCCAGGATTGATACCTATGGATGGTGTAGAAAGAAGGAGGCTTATACCCAGCAGTGGGTCATGGAAAGCTGATGATGGAGCTGACTGGACTGCCGTTTAACTGTCAATCGTTCTTGCCCATTTCGGGGGAATGGCAGAAGCACCACCATCAACATGAGTATTGTTACAATTATTTCAATCAAATATGATTGCTAATAAGCAATCTCATTTTTATGTGGGGTTTTTGAAATCGAGAATGATGTGCTGATTAAGAATCTTGTTGCCAATGCCCACTTCTCTCTCTCTCTCTCTCAGCCAAAAGATGTCCACTCCTGCCCAAGGGATGCCCCCTAAGGATTTCCACAACGACCGGTCCTGCGCTGCTCGCATCCATGCGCAACCCGCGACCTTCACCAGGTCTCAATGCCCACTTATTGTTATGAAAAAGACAAACAAGACAAACAAATAAGAATAACAAATAAGATTTTGTTGCAATAGCTTCTAATTATATGCCCGATTAAATATTAGTTATGAACATGTAAATGAAAGTCGTCAAGAACCTTATCAATCGTAGTAAATAGGCGAAGGGTGTCTAGAAATATCAAAACTGTGACGTGTGTGAGTGTAAGCTATGTCACGATATAGGTAAACGAGCCCAAGAAAAATATTTATTTACTAGCTGGCGCCCGCGTCTTCGCGTTAATCTTTTCGGATGCCTACGTCATAACATCTACCTGCATGCCATTTTTCAGCCCGATCCGTCCAGTGGTTTAGGCTGTGCGTTGATAGATCACTATGTCAGTCAGTCAGTCAGCTTTGAGTTATATATATATAGATTTATTTGATAGCCATTTATGTCCCAGTACTGGGCAAAGGCCTCTCTCTCCTTATTCCAAGACTCGATCTAAGGTTATATCGCGCCACCCTTTATTAAATTTGTTCAATTCGTTGCCGTGGTCGACCCGGCCGCCTCCTGCCATTAGGAGGAATCCAGTCTGTCACTTGTAATAAAAATATGATATCAAAAATTATTTCAGAAAATGTATAAGACATTTTCGTAGAGTAGACTAACATACAATTTTAGATAAGAAGATCTTTACAGCATATTGCTGCTCAGAGTAATCAGTTGAATCCTCATTACATTGTTCACCGTTCGTGGAATTTTGTAATAGGTAGTATATATTGCAGTGAAACTTGGGTTTCAAAATAAAAGAAACACTGCTTAAAACACGAGTATAATTTTTGAACTAAAAAAAATTTGACCAATGTCCTTTAACAAAAAATTATCTGGACACACTAAAGAAATAAAAATAAAAGAAAGAAAAATTAACAACAGGAAAGGAATATTAACAGGTAAAATAAGAAATACATGAATTTGCTTGTTATTTTAAAAAGAAAATTAAATGAGTGAAAGAAATGGATGAAATGATGTATAAAAATTCCAAATCTCAACCGAAACAAAAATTATCCCGACCAAAAGGGGGCCTTTAGAATTTAGAGGATTAAGTTAGCACAATATGTTTAAAAAGTCTATCTTAAAAGAACCACAGGCGTCACGGTTACAAACTAAACATTTCGTCGTTCTGTGACGTGACTCATTCTCAGGTGCAAGCCGACTTTGCCGCGTCTGAAGATTTCGAAGCGCGTTCAACCCGGCTGAGTCCCACATCTTGGTCCACAACCTGATTTACAACACGCTGACGAATATCCAGGTGCAGGCCGACTTTGTCCACTCTCGTCTAATAAACAGTCCATACAATACATACATGAAATATTTCAGTGCCACTTCATATAATCCTTCTGGTTTTTTTTGACAACTAGATTCAACTTCGTGCCATCTTTAATAGGACACCCCTGAACGGTCTGATCGTCAGCTAATGTTCTTCCCAATAATAGCAACTTTTGATCTTCAATTGGAATCTTCAGATGTGAAGAAATCTGTCGTTTGATATCCAAAATAGATGTCGTTGGGAAAGCCTCTATTGTGCATTCCCCACCCTGAAGTTTTTCACCATAAACTTCATTGCTAGAGATCGATACTTGTATGTGAAGAATAATTAAAGCACAAAACAACAAGAAGAATAAAAAGAAAAATCAACTCTCTAAAAAATCTCCATTTTTTACCCAATTGACAGTAAGTCAAAAAAATCGAACCACCAGAATTTTAATTTCAAAAACCTTATCATAAAGAAAGAACAAAGAAAAAATTTTGCGTAGAAATAGAATCACAAACTAAAAAAGACTTGACTTTGTAGCGGTGTAACGCTACAGCATCTCCCTACCAAACAAAAAAAACAACAAAGCAAAACAAACAAACCAACAAAACAAACAAACAAACCACAACAAACAACCAATAAAACATAATAACCGAACAACTAAAGCAAAATCCGGACAAGATACCTACACAAAACCAACAAACAGCAAAACGCAACCAAATGCTAACCTAAAAACTAAACGAAATACTAAACCTTATTGCTATCCCTATGAATCAGAGACTTGGTCATACGAGTATACCTAACGAAGCGTCTGAAAATTCGAAGCGCGTTCAACCCGGCTGAGTCCCACATCTTGGTCCACAACCTGATTTCCAACACGCTGTCGAATATCCAGGTTGTCATAGCCAGGTAAATAATGTGAATATTTTAGAATTTTGAAAAAAAGATAAGAAAACGGATTAAGCAAAAAATTATTTGAGAATGTCCTTAATATGATAAGTACCGACGTGCTCCGAATCCGTATCCGCCAACACGAAAGCCTGCGGGGATACTCGTCTAAGCACGCGGCACTGAACAAAGCGTGGAGCACGAAGCGTCTAAAGATTAGAAGCGCGTTCAACCCGACTGAGTCCCACATCTTGGTCCACAGTCTGATTTTCAACACGCTGCAGAATCATCGACAACTCGCGACCGTACATTAAGAAATTCGGGGTGTAAGCAGTAGCCAATTTAATGCAAGAACCAGAGCAACCCGATGCAACACCGTACCGCAACATAACCTCCGACTCTAAAGCCATCAATTAAATGTGAATAATCCACAATAAGGAGAATCGTCGGGCAGCTTCGGCAGGCTAAAACAGAAAATCACAGGATGGAAAACCGCGACCGGTAAACGGTCACCGTCCCACAAAAACATTAAAAAAAAAATTCAAGAAAAGTAAGAAAAGGTAAAAAACAGGTAAAAACCAGGTAAAAACCAGGATTCTTTCCGCAAATCGGGCGCCATTTTTGCAGTGAAACTTGGGTTTCAAAATAAAAGAAACACTGCTTAAAACACGAGTATAATTTTTGAACTAAAAAAAATTTGACCAATGTCCTTTAACAAAAAATTATCTGGACACACTAAAGAAATAAAAATAAAAGAAAGAAAAATTAACAACAGGAAAGGAATATTAACAGGTAAAATAAGAAATACATGAATTTGCTTGTTATTTTAAAAAGAAAATTAAATGAGTGAAAGAAATGGATGAAATGATGTATAAAAATTCCAAATCAAAACCGAAACAAAAATTATCCCGACCAAAAGGGGGCCTTTAGAATTTAGAGGATTAAGTTAGCACAATATGTTTAAAAAGTCTATCTTAAAAGAACCACAGGCGTCACGGTTACAAACTAAACATTTCGTCGTTCTGTGACGTGACTCATTCTCAGGTGCAAGCCGACTTTGCCGCGTCTGAAGATTTCGAAGCGCGTTCAACCCGGCTGAGTCCCACATCTTGGTCCACAACCTGATTTACAACACGCTGACGAATATCCAGGTGCAGGCCGACTTTGTCCACTCTCGTCTAATAAACAGTCCATACAATACATACATGAAATATTTCAGTGCCACTTCATATAATCCTTCTGGTTTTTTTTGACAACTAGATTCAACTTCGTGCCATCTTTAATAGGACACCCCTGAACGGTCTGATCGTCAGCTAATGTTCTTCCCAATAATAGCAACTTTTGATCTTCAATTGGAATCTTCAGATGTGAAGAAATCTGTCGTTTGATATCCAAAATAGATGTCGTTGGGAAAGCCTCTATTGTGCATTCCCCACCCTGAAGTTTTTCACCATAAACTTCATTGCTAGAGATCGATACTTGTATGTGAAGAATAATTAAAGCACAAAACAACAAGAAGAATAAAAAGAAAAATCAACTCTCTAAAAAATCTCCATTTTTTACCCAATTGACAGTAAGTCAAAAAAATCGAACCACCAGAATTTTAATTTCAAAAACCTTATCATAAAGAAAGAACAAAGAAAAAATTTTGCGTAGAAATAGAATCACAAACTAAAAAAGACTTGACTTTGTAGCGGTGTAACGCTACAATATCTAATGTGGCTACCAGGCGTAGCATTTTGAAATCAGAAATATAATTATAATGGTCCTGTCTGATTCGGACGTTGCTCAAATTATGTTTTATAGGACTAAGTTGCGATGGTAATGCAAAACAGATTAGTTATTGCTTGAGAATTAATTGTCCATAGAATATAGGCAGTATAGTTTAATCCTGCTGTGGTTTACGATTTCGTAAACATACCTATCTACCAAATGGAAGAAAAGGCAGAATTCAAAAGTGCTTCTATGAAGAGATTTCAAATTACATTACATTAACTGTGCATGTGAATCTAATTCATCTTAATTTTACTAATTCAACTATTTTTTTAAAATTAGTTTAGAACTTTAAAACATGGTAAGTATATGTAATAATATTGTGTAAGAACCTATATGTTTTACTAAAAAGTTTGTACTGGATTTTATCCATTGTTTAAAAATATCTTTCTCACAATACTCATTGTACTATTATTCGCACGTTAATTCGAAAGCAAGTTTATTTATCTTTCGCGCCAAGTCAAATAGAATAGGTCAATGGCGAGTCGAATCCGTGCACCAAGAGTTTTTCAGAAAAGGTATTTTTAAGGTTACGTACAAAAGGCAAAAACGGAACCCTTATAAGATCACTCTGTTGTCCGTCTGTCTGTCAAACTTTTTGTATCAGGAACGCTTAAAGGTATCAAGTTAAAATTAATATCTAATAATCACATCCACGGTCTCTTTCAGCAAAAAAATAATCAAAATTATACGTCAACGCGATCAGGAGATATTACCGAAATGTTGCGAATATTTGCATATTTTGCGATTTCAGACAGCAATCAAAACTAAAATTATGAAATTTAGCAAAAAGCAAGGTCTAACAGTAGTTATACAGAAATAAATCTAAAAGTTGTAAATATGTAGTTGGAAGTCTATAAAAAGCGTTACAAACTTATTTTTACTACTTTACGTCATTTAATTGTAAGACGAGGCGGCGCAACAAACTCCACTGCTACATTTTCTCCAAAGTCTTTGGGGAAAATGTAGCAGTGGAGTTTGTTGCGCCGCCTCTTCTCCACTTGCGTTTTCGAGGCGGTGGTAACCTTAGCTTAAAGTAATTTTATGACGTCAACTAACTAAAAAACAAGAATATGACGATTTAAAAGTGCTATTTTAAGACTATTTAAATAAAAACAATTGACTTTGACTCAGGTCGCATAAGCCTGTAAAAAGCAATGCTTGAAGGTTTAATTCATCTGCAATTGAAAGCCTTAAGAAAACCTAGCTACGACAATGCTTCTAGAGTTGCTCTCTCACATAAAACAACCTTCTAATCTGCAACTCACGCCATTAATATTGGTAGTGTGATCTGCAAGCCGATAGAGAAGTGGGTCACTGTCATTCTTATCGTGAATCCGCGTTTCAATTAGACAGACTACATATGACTGCTGTCAAGTATTATTACTTACAATATAGATAAATGATATTAATTGCTTCAAAAGGCTACTGCTCAGACGGTATTTACACAGATTACTGGTAGAGAATGCCTTATGGCGTTAAGTCCACCATTTGTACATAATTTTTAAAATTTTGTGGAATAATGTTTTATATAAATAATAAATAAATTACCTATACCTATAGACTAGACTTTAGAGGATTTACTCATCTATAGGTCGCTTACCATATGGAAGGTTATATGATTACCTATTTATTATATACTAGCCTTTGCCCGCGGCTTCGCCCGCGTGAATTTCCCACGGGAACAGTGTTTTTTCCCGAGATGAAAGGTATATATCCTTCTCTGTACTTCTAACTATGTGAAAATTTCAAGAAAATTGGTTCAGTCGAAGAAGCGTGAAGAGGTAACAAACAAACAAACTCACTTTTGCATTTATAATATTAGTTAGGATTTTCCAGGAATGCTTGGAAATGCTGTAGTGACCTACGGCACTGGAGGGGTTTCTTCGCAGTCTTATCAAGCAGCAGTTTAATAAAATCAATACATTATATAGGTAAATTAATATGTTTTAGCCACCTTCCCTCCTCTACCTTTGGTACCAGCTTAAAATCAGCGCTTTGGCTTCTGCCGTAACACGAGGCTTAGCTGGTCGCCTTTTCAAAATATTTGGTGCTAAGCGAATGTATGTTTTCATATTTACCTATAGTTTGTTGCCTATTATTGTCGAATAAAGGTTTTCCCTACTTTCTTGTCATACCATGCTGCGGTAATTATTACATACTCATCAAAAAATGATGACCATTTTTCACCTTGCCACTGATCCTAACTAATATTATAAATGCGAAAGTGACTTTGTTTGTTTGTTTATTTATTTGTTGTTGATCACCTATTTAAGCTTTATCTACTGAACCAATCTTCCTGAAATTTCGCATACACATAGAAGTACTGAAAAGGACATAGGGTACCTTTCATCCTGAGAAAAAGCACTATTCACGTTGGAAAATCACGCAGGCGAAACCGCAGGCAAAAGCTTGTAAATTATAAAGTGAAAGTTTGTCAAAATAAATGTTTCTTAGTTTGGATGTTTATTAATCTTTTACACAAAAACTACAGGATCGATTTCAAAGAAATTTGGTACACGGGTAGAATCATGGTAGAATGAAAGCTGGGATAACGCCGCTGGGAAAGAGCCACGGGGTGCAGCTAGTAATAAATATATTATTTTGCAAATCCCGATGAGTCACACAAAATAAAACTGTGTGGAAAATTTTATTCTGCGATAGGTTGCATACAAAGTACAGTGTTGTTTCAAATAGATAAACTTTTGTAAAACAATCAACTGCTATAATAGCGCAAATAGACTGAAAATACTCGTATCACTTATCATATCACCGGCACCGCAAACCAAACCGCTATAATTTATAACTGATCCAGTTTCCAACACAGAATGATTTATTTGGTTAACTGAATTATTTTACCCTCCAAAAACATGTAAAGTGTTGCCAAAAGGAGACCATATGGCTCCCACTGTCAAAAAATTATCAGGCCCTTGGTTCTACAAATTACAAATGTCGTGCCTCAGTTGTGTCTCAAACGCCAAAGAAATCGTAATAAAACATAGAAGTCTTACAGGCATCTTGTCACTTTATTTTAATTTATTTGGCTCTTGAGACACAATTGAGACGCGATATTGACGTTTGTAATTAGTGGAATCGGCCCCCAGATCTCATGTAGAGCCACGGAAATATAAATAATCTTATTTATATTTCCGTGTGTAGAGCCAAGCACCAACTCTACCGCATTAACTCTACGAGCCCTAACTTTACAAACTTTACACCTTAGTCTAAAAATATAATATTTTGTAGTCATAAGGCGGCGGAGAGCTACTTTTTGTAGTAATAGTTGTAAGTGCACTTTAGTTACCATCGCATTTATAAATTGTAACTACCTATTACTTTAATTCCCAAAATGCAGATTTTTCTAGTTTGGGAATTATGGAATTCATGTACTTTATATACATTTGCACCATTTCTATTTAGGTATAATTTACCATTGTACTCATTTCGGCGGGTCCTTCGCGATGCCCTCTGCCACTCGAGATACAGGTTAATTCCTAGTTCGATGGTAGTTGGTTGAGCGATGGTTCCGCCTGAATGCGAATGTAATTTAGAATGGGTCAATAAAAACTTTTTCACTTTTTCACTTTTTTCACTTTCACTTTTTCACTTAGTCAAAATATGTGGTTTGGCCGTTTCGTTACTACAAGACCGTACAACCGAAGTAATGAAAAGTAAATACATTTTTCATCTGTTTTGTTATTCTTCTTTTAGTAATAATGTACTTTGTTCACAGATATTATTGCCTATTACAATGTTCCATGTAGTTCCATCACTTCACACATACTCGTTACTTTTATACCCTTGTTTATTGAATAGATATTACTTATATGATACAAATCCAACAAATAAATACTTCCGAGGAGTAAATTAAAATGTTTTTTTTTGCAACAATTTAGTTACATTGTATGGAAATCGAAATCTCATTACTGTATGTCGACTATACTGAAGACACAGATCAACATGTTAACTTGGACAAGAAATAAATAAATAAATATCTACGGACAAATCACGCAGATCGAGTTAGCCCCAAAGTAAATAAATAAATATATACGAACAAATCACACAGATTGAGGTAGCCCCAAAGTAAGTTCGAGACTTGTGTTAAATGGGAGTTTAAGTCATTTTGATGTCTTTAATTAGTCTGATCTGAAGTCGCATTAAGTCGGCTTAAACTTGACTTTAAAGATAGGTCAACGTACAATTTATGTCTTCCTCAAATTTATAATCATTTTCTTTTGATATTTTTTTAATGGCGTGTTTCCATATTGTTTACAATGAATAAATGCTGCAAAGATAAAAGACCTTAATATGTAACAAGAACTATTTATTTCAACAAAATATCGAACGTGACCTAAATCGCTGTCGTGCCATGGCAAAGTGCCCAAAAGGCTGGCAACATTTACTAAGCGCAAATATGTACACGACTGCTCTCTCCAGATTTAGTGATATGCGGATAATGGCGCTGAAAATGTTGCCATTGTAACAAAAAAATACGTTCCAAATTTAGATCTTATTTCGACCGACTCTACTAATAGAGTTCAGTAGTTTGTTTGAACTAGGTTCAATAGTTTGTCCAGTACTAGGTACTAATCAAAATCATTTTTGTGTTGCTATGACTATGTACATCACTCATCATATGTAGCCACTTTCGTTAGGCAGGTTATCTAGTAATCCTGCAATTCCAACAGAAACGAACGCCAGGAGCACACCTAGTAATATAACAAGAAATGATCTGACGTGCACTTGAGTCATTTTCATCTCTTTCAAAAACATATTTCAAAAAAGCTTAAATAAACTCATGTCCATAGCTTTTCTTTATCATAATAGACTCAATTATGACGCAGTCATAGTAACCGGTTCAAAGTTCATTTTTTTTGCGCCATGATAATTATTCTAGGATATGTTTTGGTCGAATTATAAATATCTTTAACGGTGGAATTTTCTGCTATTAATACACATTCACAAAAACTTGGTTCGTAAAATATACAAAAAATTAACCGCGTGGCTGCGTTGAGTGCGTCATTTAAACTTACAAAAAACTAACAAAAGAAAATACATAAAAGAAATACTTTGATCTCAAGAACAAAAGCTTTGAGTTACTCCCATCGAATTTACTTCTATATATTAGACTAGCTGTCGCCCGCGGCTTCGCCCGCGTGAGTTTCGCTTAGATGAAAAATCTCTCTTGGAGCTTTTCATAAAATGTTCCAGATCTTCAATTTTTATACGTCAGCAGAAAATGCTCATCAGGTTGAACGACTTTTAATAAGGCGCCATTTCCATATATATTATAGCGTAGCTGGGCTCTTGCAGTTCTTCATCAGATGTTCCAGATCTTCAATTTTTATACGTCATCAGAAAATGCTCATCAGGTTGAACGACTTTTGTTAAGGCACCATTTCCATATTTCTTATAGTTTAGCTGCTCTGTTAAGGTTCTTCATCAGGTGTTCCAGTTTTCAAAATGAATTATAGCCTATATGTTGCCCAGGCTTAATAGCTATACAACAAAAAAAGTTTCATTCCAATCCGTCCAGTAGTTTTTGCGTGAAACGCGTACAGACAGACAGACAGACAAGAAATTCCAAAAAATGTTTTTTGCTTTCTATTAATCTTTTTAAGTGTCCCTCTATCCATTTCAGTCAAAAATACTAAATGTACAGACAAAATATTTTTACTGTTTTATTATATGTATAGATAATAAAAGTAACCACATCCACTAGGTACCTGAACAGACCCCCTGTGATGATGGCATATAAAATAAACGTGGATCTACTACTACCCTACTCGTCCTACACCGAAGTTCATCGTTCCTGAGCCAACAGCTAAGTACTAGTACTTATATAATAAGCTAAGTAATAGTACTTAGATATTAGTCCAGGAGAAGTAAGTATTTTTATTGGTGATTTTGTGATTTATAGAATAGTTATATAGTTAGGTATATAAATAGTTTTAGGTTATAGTTATATAAGTAGTTTTAAGTTATAATCATATAAATTACTTTATTGTCTATTATTAGTAAGTAAAATAAGTGGGAGACGCCCACAGATCCGTTGCCCATCGGATCCACTTTTCTTTTTTTCAAAAATAAAATATTTAACAGCAACTTTTTTCAAAGCTTTAAAACAATGTTGCAAGCCTACAAGCAGCAAAATATACATAATATAAAATTAGATATGATTTTTAAGGAGTTATTTTTTAAAACCAGTTTCAGTTAATAGCAAGGAGGTTCCATAAAATTATTTAAATTAAAAAAAAAACATAAGGAAATACAATAAAATTATTTAAAATAATTGACTAGGTATAGTTTCATAATTTCGTGTTTGTTATTTATAAGGATGTATCCATAATTCCACATCCTACTAATATTGTAAATGCGAAAGTCTGTCTGTCGGTCTATATCTGTCTGTTACGCTTTCTGGGTTAAACCGCTCTGGACCGATTTTGTTGAAATTCGGTATGGATGGATATAGTTGAAGACCTATATACTTTTTTCTTCAAAGATCAACCCCAAGAGGCTAAGGTAGATGCCTATCCCCTTTTTCTTCAAGATTCCATCCAATTTTTAATT
Source organism: Ephestia elutella (assembly GCA_018467065.1). Lineage (NCBI taxonomy): Eukaryota > Metazoa > Arthropoda > Insecta > Lepidoptera > Pyralidae > Ephestia > Ephestia elutella. The sequence goes on from JAEMBS010000300.1 coordinate 26,627, forward strand.
AAAGCTTACCTTTCTTCAAAGGGCTCTTCACAGTGTATTTCAAATTCCGAAACTCCAAATCCATATTTCAATTTGTCTGCAACAAAAGATAGATGTTTAAAATGTCATTTTCATAAAACATAATTAAATGCAGGCCGCTGATACTATCGGGCCGTACAATATAAAATTATAATGAACGCTGAACTGGTATGTTTTCGTTTATTTCCTGTTCCTGATATATGACTAACATTTTTGTTTATTTAATTCTACCTAAGAAATAACTGGCATGGACCCATGGCTTTGTTTACGCCGGAATTTCGGGAAATTATTTCTTAGTGCTCCTTTACACTTCTTATTATAAGGAACCTACTTGCCAAATTTCAGCTTCCTATGTCCAGTAGTTTTGGCTGTACGTTGTCTTTCAGTCACTTAGTCAGTCATTAGTTATAATAGTACCAATAGTTGATACGCATAGGTATTTTATTTAACTTGTAACAAGTAATTTGTAAATTCTTCAACCAATCCGGACTGATAGTCCAAACTTTATGAAACTGTGCCAATAACTGCAAAAACTAGTGATATATCTCGTGAAACGTCTTTAATAAGCTCTACATGTTACGATACACGAGAGAGGAAAAGCAGCAGTTGATATGCAAATTTACCAAAAAAGGAAACTGAACCACACCATCCATTAAAACCGAGACGATTTCCTCCTGCTGTGATATTTAAACCAATTATTATTGAAGAATAACTTCGGAATGATTCCATCGCCGCATCCGCGTAAGTAAGAGTTCAAGGTGGTACAACGAACTATAGATCCGATCGTTATCTTAAGATACATTGGGAATCCCTAATAAATTATCTGAACCTTTACTCTAGTAAAGGAGGAAAAAGAACCATTCAGTAAATGACCATTCATAATCAGCTCATTAGGCAGACTGGTTGGTGACCTCACCTGGTTAATAAAGGATTATCTTCTGATATTTTTGTGTTAGTTACTAAGAAGTAAGTTATGTGGTGGTGATTTATAGTCTGAAAACAGTGAACATCACCATACACCAGATTTACTAGATGATACCCGCATTTTGCCTACGTATAGTCAAACCTTTCCGAGCTATATTACGGCTTAGAAGACCCCGAAAATACATCTAATTACGAGGAGAGCTGATCCCAAATAACAATTTCGGCAAATTTCTGATGACGATGGACCATGTAGATTACAATCGTCAGTTAAAATGGAAAGTGTTAATATTTTCACAGTGTTTTGATCACAAAAGAATAAGTGCGACAGAAAGTTTAAGTCGCATAGCTTTCATATTTTGGAATTGACAATGCATTTTTGTTACAAAATAAACGAAATGTTCCCTTGGTGCATAAGAAGCTTTCAGTGTTACCAGCCAGATTACGTGTACAAAAAAAAATATTTTAGTCCTCTTCTTTGTACTTAGACCAATAAAAGAATATTTACTCCGATTCGATTTTCTTTAAAAAAGCATTGTCATCAACACGTAAAAAATCATCTCCATGCGCCGCTCTGTGGGACAAGAAGTTTTGATTGCGCTTACAAGGTTTGACCTGAACAAACATTGGAATTTTTTATACAAACATTTTAAACAACTCCTACGATTCGATCGTCATTGGCAAGAAGGGCTGCACCTATACATTAATCCGGTTTACCAGCTTTTACTTATGGTCAAGTACTTCCTACTACATACATACCAGTTGGCTGCCGGCCCGTGCCTTCGCTCAAATAAATTTGATTTTGGGCTTAAATTTCCGAGTTCATTTAAACCAATGCAAGCAATGTCAGCTATAGCCAAGTTTAACTACAAGTATATTGCTAGGAATAACATTTCATCTCGTATAAGTTCACTGTCATTTAATTTTTCCTCAATCAATTGTAAAAGTATTATATTTTAGTAGTACCTACACTCGTTAGGTATATATCTAAAATTTGTATTAACTATAAAGGATATGGAAAGTCATTTGCCGACCATTGCTGCGTTACCCAGATGCATGTCTGTAATCGTACTTTAATTGAGCTCTTCCGTAAATTTTGTAATACAATATAAAGATGTCATTTGGGTTGCGATCGATTAAGCAACGAATTAAATATGTAGTTGATCATCAACTTTTTGTCCGTCATAGATATCACCATGATAATTTCACTGGCTCGTTCGAAAGTAGGGTAATGTGTATTTAGTTGTCATAGTGAAATCTCTTGGAAAATCTATGTTAGTGACTTGCTTCCTAGTAGTTCCTAGTCTTCCTACGGCATACCTACTGTCTTTCATCTTATCTATGGATATCTGTTGTGCTCTGCTCTATCGCTTTTACCCTGATGTTTTCCATCATGAGAAACTCTGGTGCCAATCCGCCTTTCGTCCTTTCTAAACACTGTCACAATGGTATGGTATATATCACGTTGTACAAAGATGTCATTGTGTGGTGTCAGGAATAAGAAATAGCTAAAGGACCTTGTCCTTTTTGGTAAACCACCAGAATAAAGTTTAAACAGACTAACATTTTTTGAATGAGCAACTAAAAATCAACATCATCCGAGTTAGTGAACAACACAGATCGACCCTTGGACCAGGAAAGCTACTTTTCTGGAACCGGTTCAGCAACTTTCACTAAGCCATGCTAAGGCATTAGCGGTTTTTTTGCTCTTTGCCCAAATATAGATAAATGTTTTTCGATTCGCAATATTTATCTAGACCTAGTCATCCTCAACTCTAAACGCTCGAGTAGTCCAACTTCCACCAAACGTATACTTACGCCTTATTGAGAGTTACAATCTCACACGTTGTATTATACGTAGGTATATACTGTACATGACAGTTAACAGTTTTCTTCAAATAGCTTATGATGAAAATATAAAAATAGTTCGATCTATGCTGATCAGATTTAATTATAGCATTATAGATCTTATGAAGTGTCTAAAATAGTTTACAGGAATCGTATGTCCTATATACTTAGATTTTCAATATTTTTCCGCAAAGGCTGCCCACATGCGACATTTCTCGTCACATTTTAAATTCCTCTCGCAATTCAGTTGGAGAAAATATCTGAGAGCAATAAAATATAAGTAATTCAGGCATTAACTCTTGGCAGGTTGTAATTTAAGACTTGCTCTCTCTATCTTCGTGAAATAAGAAAACATTTTATGTTTACACCTGTTAATTGACATTTGGCATAATAACATACCTAATACAATGAAAGCTTGCTTTATGGATGTATCATACCTATTATTACTTAAAAAGCCTGAAGTCCTACTTAAAAAAATAAATTTTGCGAACATTAATTCACCATCGCCATTCAATAATTTAATTATCATCGTTCATCGTTTTGGAAGGTAATGAAAAGTGCCGTATCTGTTATCTAAATTGCAGCCGACACGATCGCACGCGCCAGTACGACGAATCATCTAGAAGACACGCTTTCACAAACGTAGTATCTACTTGCGGCTGCGCAGAACCACTGCAGCCGATGTCTTGCTAAACAGTAGCCTCAAGTATTACAACAGCATTCATCAGCAATAATTAAATACAAGTGGGTAATATTCAATTACTATTAGAGTTGAGTTATTACATTTAATTTTATTTTTTGCTTAAAAATTTTGGAACGTTGTTAAACCTATATTAGTTAAACGGTATATTCCACTCTGTTCATACATACATACATACATATTATACATATAATATTCACTCTGTTCACCTGGGTGATATCATGCACCTGGGTCCCTTATCTCCTGTTTCAATATTTGACTAGAGATAAAATAAATTAAATTTTATTTATGCGGAAACCGATGTCTAGTAATGAAACCACTTATCGTCTTAAACCAATACTTATTACATATTATTGTTAATTTTGAACAAATTTTTATTTACACTTTCAACCAGTATTCGTCGTGAAAAACCAGTCTTTATCAAACGCGCATAATAAACAAGTAAACGCATTGGGGTTGTATTTAATTAAACTGTTTACAAGAATAAAACAGGATAATACGAACCAAAGCTTATTAATATTTTTTTATCACAATCTTGAAGAATCATTATTTCGCTATCTAACTTGATAATATATTTATTCTCATAAAAAATAAATCATATACTAGTTTATTAAAATTACAGAAATTAATCTGCCATGCGCGATATCTTGGCAAGTAATATTTCTTGTATTACCTTTATTAGGAATTATGTAAAGTTGTATCTATATTTGTAACACAAGTGACGAAATTATGGGAAATTGATTGCGCATTATGAAATTTGTGTCTTTATCTAAATATAACGTATGTATGTATTACTGCAGTAATCAGAATCTATTAATGGTACTTCCCGATAACCTACAGTTATGAAATTAGCAAGAAGCAAGGTCATAGTTACGGTCAGTTACCTCACTTTCAGCAGTCATATTTTATTTATTTGCGAAATATATAGGTATACGTAAAATGAAAATAGTGCAATCTTTTCATGACAAATAATGTCTTGTTGGAATGAAAAGTAAACAAGCTAATTTAAAAATAAAAAACACGACTGACAACTTACATAGCCTATGTCACTCAGAGGAATGCAAGGAATCTAAAAATACCTCTCACATCAAAATTTGTTACGCCGTTCAAGACTTATGGTGGAATAAAGAAACTTACATACATACTTACATACATGAACCCTGAAAACATAACACTTCTTTTTTCGTCAGTCGTGTAAAAAAAATAGTATCTAACCAATTCATCCTTACCACATCCTTACTAATACATGCAAATAAATAAAATTGGAGTGTCCTGTAATTTCTTAA
>JAEMBS010000301.1:0-31360 GCA_018467065.1 Ephestia elutella
TAATGTTAGTTATTATTGACACGGGCTCCAGCGCTTCCCCCAGAGGTAATGTTTCTAATATTCTCTTTTTTTTAATGACAAACTGTCTAATAAACTGTAGCGTCGTCGTCGCACAGTGAGTGATCTGAAATTCAAGCTTCAAAATTCATACTCGTAGAACTGGGATTGTCCGAAATTGATAATTTAAAAAAATGCTATTGTAATGTAGTGTAGGGCATAACTTTAGGTATAAACAAATAAGTTTCCATATTACGATATCATGTAACTGGGTGTCAAATTAAATATCAAAATATAGACGGCATCCTTTGTAATAAGAGCTTCGGCACTCCCTTTGTAACCCGATACCTATAGGTACCTATCTGTGTAACACGTGTAACCATTAGTATATAAGAGATGTTTAAACTATTAAAAAGTTCAGTATATAACCAACATTCGTGCTTTATTTCCATTCAGTCGTCCATCCTTCACATGGCGATCCCTGCCAGTCGGCGCTGACAGTTGGCGCATGGCGGCACGGCCAAGTATTTGATTAAAAAATTAAAAATATTAAGTAATAAAAGTGAAAAAGACAATATGTGGAAAATGTGAATTTAAAAGAAGAGAATAAGTGGAGATGGCGAAAAAAAAAATTTACGAAGAAAGCAAGCCTGGAAGAAAAGCATTGTTTAAGAATATGTAATTGAGAAAAAAAGAAATATTATTGTGAAATAATATTGTAGAAGGACAAAGAAATAAAAAAACCTAAGAAGTAAAAGAAGATTTATTGAAGAAGACGTGAAGATTTCAAGATTGAAGTATGAAAAATTCAAGTAAAATCTGGCAGCATAAAAGAAGAATATGAAGAAAACAATACTTACGAAGCAAGAAGAAAATGAAGTTAATTTATTATGAAGAAGAAAATATGAAGTATATTAAGTTTAAATATAAAAAAATAAATATGCTATGTAATTGAAGAAAGAAGAAAATATAGGCATTTCATAGAGAAGATTGATGCGACGAGTATTTTCAATTTAATAAATGTCGTTTTGAAGAAAGAAGCGTACGGGACAAGGATGGTGTCCAGGGTATAGCCCGGCCCAAAGTTCTAGATGGTGTCCAGGGAGATCCCGGCCCACCCAGCTGATCCAGATCCAGCCCGTAGCAGCTCGACGAAGAAGAGGAAAAACTAGCGCCGTGATCAACGCGCACCCCTGAGTGACAACCCCAGATTTTACGACGACAGAAATATATCCTTTACATTATTTGAGATATATTTACTAACTTGTTATTTAGGTATTTTGTTATTTAGCTAAATTTAGAAATATGTGTGATAATTTCTGATTTAGAGAGATTGCTATTGGCATTTTTACCGTTAATGACAGAGAGATGTAAAAGATAAATACAAAATCATTAATAGATAACATTGAATATTATAGTAGCACATTGAGAGACATGTTCTCATCCAATATTGATAAAATTTATTTTAAAAACCTCGATTAACTGAACATGCAGAATTCTTATTAAAACAAAATTATGATAACGTAAAAAAGTTTGGTAACTGACATGAAGAAATTATTATTGACTAAAAATTCTCCTCATATTTTACAAAAACGTTTAATAAATTGTAGACAAGGCTCGAGATCAATCGAAGTTTATGGTGCAGAAGTAGAGAGTCTGTACACAGATCTCTACTTTATGCCCAGTGTGTGGGAAGATGATTTTTCAAAAATTCAAATAGTACGTCCAATAAAATCGAACAAATTAGCAATAGATTGTTTTTGTAAAGGTCTTAATAATTTTCGGCTATATGTCATCATTTCATCACAAAAAATTAATTCTTTATCTCAGTGTATTCAATCCGCAATCGATGAAAATATTATTATGTGTTCAAATAATCAAACATTTTTAAATAAAAAGGAAATATTATCCCAAAAAATAATCACATTGTAATTCCGAATTCTATAAATAGATTCATGCCTAATGAAAAAATATGCATCGGAAAGTTCCTGAAGTATGACGACATCCATAGATGAGTCGTACACGTGCATCGACCACGTTCCGCAAAGTCAGCGAAACACCGCAGTTCGAGGAATCAATGCACGATAATGGTTATGATGTTTTTGATGATCTAAATTTAGAATTACAAAATTTATTTGACACAAAAAAACATTTAGATGAAATTAAGAATAGCCTCCAATAGAAAAGCAAAAAATACTAAAATTATTAGAGTTGCCTAATGGAAATATGGAAAAGACAAATAATTCTAAAATTAAATAAACCCAAAAGTAAACGATTAAAAATAAATAAGAAGTTAAAAACAAACTACTCTGACTAAAAATAAAAATAAATCCTTTGAAATGACGAGATTAAAAACGATTAACAAGGTGTGTAAAAGTAAAAGAAATTAAGAAATAATTTAAGAGTAAGAATAATAAAAGATAAAGTTATGTTAATAAGACAAGTACTGTATAATTATAAAACTTACTGATAATGATATAATAAAAATAGGAAGAAATAAGTTGCGAAATATTTTTATGAGAAATAAATCAAATATTATGAGAAAAATAGTAAAGAGGTATAAAAATAAAGGTAATGGAAAGAAAAATACTAAGTTGAAATATAAGAAAAGTAAGAAATGTAGTTTTAAATTTACGGATAAATACGATAAAACTTACGATTTAGAGACAAATATTTTTATAAATTAAGTAAAAATAAATTATATGACAGACGATCAGTCGGTGTAACTTAGATAAGTTCAAGTTAAGTTGATATTTTATATAAGTTTATGTAGACGTAAAAAAACATAAAACATAAAAAGTAAAATTAAAAAAAAAAAAAAAACTACATATATATAATCCTAAAGAATATTTCTTGTATTAAGAACGTAATTATTATGATTTAATCTATGTTTTGTTTTTTAATTGGCAACATAAAATGCAAAAATTGCACTTCAAACAGAAAAACATTGTTACATATCTGTTTAATTCTCATTCATTTATTTTATGATATAAAAACTTCACAGTGTATTTAATAGTACAGTTAATATACATACAGTTATACAGTACCTTTAATATTTCTTATAGGTAATGAAATTGTTAATTATTTGTAATTGGTATTGTTATATTTATCATTCGTGCATAGAATGTAATGTAGTATCACTTGTATCAGCTACACATTCCTTGCCATATAAAGTAAGAGCTTAGCATTTCATTTCTAGAATGTAACATTATCCATCTGTTTTGATGTTCTAATAAATTATGTTTACGTTGCATTGCATATCAAATCAATAAGTAATAAGAAATAGCATTGATTAAATAAAACATACGAGTTTGTAACATTTAAAGAAATTTTATTATTATTTACTAACTAAAAAAAAAATTATAGAAATGCCATAATTTTTTTTTTCCCAAAGGAAGGAGATGTAGTGTAGGTATAACTTTAGGTATAAACAAATAAGTTTCATATTACGATATCATGTAACTGGGGTGTCAAATTAAATATCAAAATATAGACGGCATCCTTTGTAATAAGAGCTTCGGCACTCCCTTTGTAACCCGATACCTATAGGTACCTATCATTCGTGTAACACGTGCAACCGGCTTAGTATATAAGAGATGTTTAAACTATTAAAAAATTGTTCAGATAACTAACAATCGTCTCATTCAGTCGTCCATCCTTATCCTTCACAGTAATTAGCAGCACCTCCCTTTGTTAACTGTTATCGTATGAAGGTATCGTGACTAGACTCCAGCTCCACGTTTGATGCACCACGGCGATGCAACCGACGTGACACGATTTGCGAATTATAGGCTTGATCTATACTAAGTTGAGCGATCTCTATAATCTAGGGCTAAAGATTATTACATTGTATTGATTGTTTCAGAAACGAAGAGAAATACGCGCGGCAAGAGGTAACAGACGGACGAGACGTGTGGCCCAGTACAAAGTACAAATTAGTTTTCTAAGGTGAGTCGCGGCAATCTTAATTTTGAAGTTGTAAAAGCTGACAAACAAAAGACAGTTTATACTTTTTATTATATTTATTTACATAACTTACAGCTATAGGATATAATTTATCTTACTGGCTAACGTATAAAACCTATAACATAATAATTCAACGTGTAACATAGTAATCCCTTTATACAGGTATGTAAATATTCATCATTTTGTTTTCAGGTGCAAGCAGGCGCTAGCGGAAATAGACTATAAGAGCAATTGACTCAAAAATTTTGCCTCTGTTTCAAAAACAGCGGTGAAAAATAAATTACCATAATTTTTATTTTTTGTTACGGATTTTGTGCATAATTTTGTTAGGTTTTAGATAATTCACTTTGTTCTTGATTTTATATAATATTTAATAAAAATAAATTGAAAATATTGAGATAAGGTAGAATAATGACTCCTATTTTGTTACTTTGTTTATCTCCAAAAGTAATTAAACTAACCAACATTTGGAAGTGGTTTCTAATTTTTAATAAAATTTATATATTTTTTAACAACATTAATAAATAAATATACAAAAAACTAATGAAACCAGTTTAAATTTGAATGAAACTTTTTTATTTTGTTACCCTGGACGAAAATTATCTTTAAAGTTTTGGTTGGCCTTAGAATAGATACAAAACGCAATAAATTATATTTAATATAAATTGTGTGTGTATATATATACTTACACAAATATATTTTTTTAAATAAATTATCAATAGAAATAAATTACGATGGAATTGTGGATTCGATTTTCTGGGACAGTAACAAAATAGGAATAGGTTGGAACAAAATAAGAAATGTAAGGAAGTGTGCACAGTTACATATTTTAATAAAAAAATTAATAAATTTTAATATAAGTCCCTTCAGACGCAAAGTTTGAATTATCAAACTACCCTTGTACACGTAGCTGTCGAACAAAGTTCTTGCTACGAATAAAATATTTGTGACGTCATAAATGTAGCTTGGAGATCGAAGGACCCGTTTTTGTGGGTTAAAGTAGTACTATTGCAGAGATCGAACTTCGAATGGTTTACAAGACAAATCTTAGTCAAGTAGCCTTATCATCTTTTAGTTCCCAAATATCAAGAATACACGGCAGTAGATGTTTTTAGTACATTAGTTTTTAGATCGCTTTAATTTAATTTGTTTGTGTTCCATTTTAGTTATTTACTCATTTTATCATGATTTTAACTATTTTTTATTGCGCTTAGTTGCAAAAACGCACATTAAGCCGTGCCGCTATTTACCTTAATGTTACAGTAATTGTATAAATCGTTTATGCAACTTAGCGATTTTGGTTTTAAGTATTGGAATGTTTTAAACAGCCTATCAAATATAAGTTGGCATTAAGATGCTCTCTGTTTTTGTCAATATTTCTCAGTCAACAAGGCTAAAAGACAAACTCGTGATATCAGTTTCAGATCTCTGTATAAAATAAACTTGACTATCTCCACTACCCATGATCCACTTCTTAAATATTTAAAAATGAACCTTACAAGCAGTTTGTAAGGTTCATTCTGCTTAGTCTGAACAATAACAGTATGTCATTTTTCTCCAAAAAATTAAACCTACTCGGTTAAACCCGTTTGCTTCATGCGCAGATGCCAACTTATATTTGACGCTTATTATAGATGTCGATTTAACAGTACAATAGGTTATCGACAAACAGAGCTTAATGCGACGCTTTGAAAGTTTTGAGCACAGTTTATTGTTTTTAAACAGAAACTTGACTTTACTGAACTTATCATTGATCACCAAAAGGCCAATTATTTTACAAAGCTTCGCAATAAGCTCACTAATTTTTTCCTTATTTTTTAATAGACTCATTTTAATGTAATTTGTCAATAGTTCATTGGGCAATATGAGACAATCATATAATGATTTCTCCAATGATGAACCGAGATTTTTAGTATGGTATTGAAATTTTTTTAATCAGTTGACTGTATAGTCAAATGGTAGGTATGGGTTATAATTTCGTAAGAGAGGCTGCTGAAAATTTACTTAAGTTGAATGCATTCTTTTTTAATTTTTGAAGTCATAATAAAAAAAACCACTGACCAAATTTTTTTTAAATTTCGGCCCAAATTTTTAATGCAAAGTAATCTTTTTTAAGGATTTTTGTGCAGTCAAGATGCGCTCTTATTAAATATAGAAATTAGATATGATAAAAAAATCCATGCGAAGTACTCTTGCTGTTGCTGTCTCGCTACATTGTCTAGTCTGGACAGAGACGGCATGAGGAACGCCACCAATCAGACTTATTCAGAATCTTATTTGTCAATCGGTGTGATACGGTACATCAATCACACAATTACGAGTGCCCGAAAATATTTTTGTTTTTAATTAGTAATAATTACTATTATACGATTTTATTTTTCTGATCTTTTCCTATTTTATTATAATGAATAATGTATAGAGCACTATTGCTTTGTGGTGAAAATGACGCACAAATAATGCATATATTTTATTAAATGGGAACAAAAGACAAATGTTGTTTTAGATATAAATATTGTCAGGCATTAAATGAATAGGTTACATACCTATTCGCTATTTTGAGTAGGTATATAGTTTTAAATTTTTAAATAAATATGTGATTGAATACTTGTTTTTTGTTATTGTACAACATTAATAAGTATCCCGTTCCGCACAAACGCATTTTAAAAGTTAATAATTATCTTTGCGTTTTGCATTTTGCTGTGTGCGTAGTGCGAGATTTAATGTCGCGTGGTGGATTCGGACTTCCCCGAACATGACAAATTCCGGACACTATTAAAATCCCACCCGGACGCTCCAAACTAGGACAAATCCGGGGAAATTTGGGCGGTAGGCAGAGATTTCAGTGTGTCCCATACAAAAAGATGCTCATATTCATGAGTACCTTCACCCCCTAGCAAGGTTGTTAGAAGTAACCCTGTATAGTCTGTGGTAATGTCATAGAGCTAGAATTTTTTTAATTTTACTTAGACAGCTGAGAAAGCGGGATGTCAGATATGGTTTTTGCCTATGTTGGTGAAGGTCAGGTAATATCTTCTGTGAAGCTCATTTTTGTCAAGTTTGACATTTTTGGTATGTTTTGGTTCTACAGAATTTGTGAACAATCTTGTAAAAAAAATTGAATTTGGAGCACACTATTATGGTGTGCGTTACCCTGGCAGGAAAGTGTGTCCTGGAGTTAAGTGAATGGAACCAAAACGTTGTGCGTAGTCTAGTGTACATGTGCCTCGAATAAAACTTTTGTGCGTCTTGTAGTTTAGGAAAAAAACGGAAATCTAGGATTCTGCTAGGGTAACGTCGTTCTAGCAGGAAAGTTCTAAACGAATGATCGGAGAGAGAAATATTCTGAGGGGGCAGAGAGCTTAGAGCTGTGCATTGACCTGGGCCGAAAAGATCAGTTGTGCGTCTTCAGGTTTTCGGGATATTGCATTTCCTGCTGGAGTAACGTTTTGCAAAATCGTGGATCTCCTAGATCCATCGTATGTGCGCCTGTAAGATAAATATACATGAGTAGCTATTCATTTGTGCCCATCTGTGCCATAATTAGATTTAAGAAAATATTTATAATTTTTAAGTAATCGCGTTGTCTTTGAAATCACGAAAAAAATCATAGCGCCTAAATGAAAAGACGTGTAAGCTCGCTGAAAACTGTATTCGATTCTTCTATACACCTATAATAACCACACAAAGTTTCTGAAGTGCACATGTATTCATTATTGAATAATATTACTAAAAGACAAAATTAGGTGACTTAACTTTGACGTCAACATACAAGAAACCGGCTCAACCCAATAAGTGTGCGTGTGAACCAAAGATTAGTGTTTTCGGGAACAACCAGCAGGAAGCGAGGCCGAAGGCCGAGCTTCCTGCGGTTGGGCCTATATTAGACCCAACCAGGGGGCTGATTCTGTATGGCCAATTCGATTCCACGCATAAATCGTACCCCGCGCAAACACGTCATTATCGTGTCTTGTCTATACCATGTCGCGGCAAGGAATCGAGACCTCTCTATTCTGTATGGTTCAAGACAAATTGTCTTTGGTACATTATGAACTCACAACTGCGTTCAGAAATTAGTTTTAGGGCATTTTATCTGTTAAATAGTAACAACATTAATAATGTTTTTTTGTGTTTATTTTGTTAATATAATTTGCGTCTTTACGTTTTTTATATAGTGTAAAGGCATAAAACTATAAACTATTATGAGAACAAGAACAGCTCTAATAAAAATATTTTATTGACAAACATTTAAGTAATAAAAATATGAAATGTTTTTGAACGTTTTGGTAACCTATCTTGTTTTTGTCAATGTCAGTCAATCAACTGTTATGTTTATGTTTACCTACTTGATTACAAACAATTTACAAAGTGTTATTAATTTAAATTGAAATATTTTCGTATTAATGTAAGTACTTGCACTCAATTTAATATTTAAGAGATTTTTTTGTAAATAAAACTTCATCAAGATTAAGCTTTAAATGAATATATGACACAACACTACATTCATTTACAAACATGGACTTTAAAAATGTGTTCTTTGATATTTTTCAGATCATTTCTACAATGTATACTATCGTGCGATCTCGTGCAGTTAGGCGTTGGAGGCAGCAACAAAAAAACGTAATGAGACGTGTTATGCGTGATGGATCCGATCCTTTAGCAATGGATGCTACTGCTTTTCACAAGCAGTACCGCGTCACTAAAGAGCTGTTCACATATTTGTGTTCACTCTTGGAAGGAGAAATGCGGACAGCACAAAGATGTACTAGTATACCTACAGCACTCAAGGTATACATTGAAATATTAATGAATTATTCTATTAGCAGTAACTAATAACTAACACAAGTGTAAACATTTTTTTCTGAATCTGTTTTAGATATTGTCCGCACTCAGCTTCCTAGGGACTGGAAGCTACCAGACCATAGTTGGGCAGGACTGGTTGATGCCTCTGAGCCAACCAAGCATCAGCAGATGCCTTGATGAAGTGGTAGAGGCACTCCAGCGATTGCTGAATCACTTCATAAAATTCCCTACAACTCGAGAGGAGAGAAATAGGGTTAAAGTTAGGTAAGATTATTATAGAAAAAAAAAACAGAATTGAATAACTTTTATTTATTAATTATGTACAATATAGAGACGTCAATGGCAGAAGAGAGGCATATATGGAAATTACTCCACCGACAAGAACTAAGTTCTTAAATTTATTGTATTATGTTGTAACGCAGCAGTCGCAAGTCTGAAACAAAACAAAATTGTTACAGATTTTATGAAAAATTTGGCGTTCCGGGTGTATTAGGATGTATCGATGGTACATTAGTTGCCATAGCGGCACCTGCAAGTCATCCTAGTGAAGCTGCATTTTTTGGTCGTAAAGGCTACCATGCCATCAATGCTGGCTTAGTATGTATTGATTTTATTTAAATAAACTCAATATCTTATCAAAAACAAATTATTCAAAGAATATATTTTATTATTGCATTATGTAATTTTGACTATTTTTATGTTCACAGGTCTGTGACAGTGATTTAAAAATCATTGGAGTATGTGCCATATATGGGGGTTCAGCCCATGACAGTTATGTCTGGAGGTCATGGCCTTTAAGTGACTATATAGAAAACATCTACAACAGCAGAGAAGCTGGCTGGCTCCTAGGTGACCTCCGGCTATCCACAAAGGCCATGGCTAATGACCCCCATATTAAATGCTGTTGAGGGATCTCCTGAGGCTTATTACACAGAGCGGCATGTGAAGACACGTGTTTGTGTAGAAAGGTGCATAGGACTTCTAAAAGCACGGTGGCGTTGCCTATTACGCCATCGTGTCTTGCACTATAAACCTCAAAAATGTGCAAAAATAATAAATGCTTGTACTGTGCTACATAATTTATGTCTAAATGATAATTTAGACGTACATTTTGAAGACGTAACTGAAGATCCTGTGGAGATGGTACCATTTAGTGGTAATATTTCCACATCAGCTACATCTGCACGTCAACAATTAGTTGACACTTTATGGCAACATCATATGAATAATTAGGTAATTAAATAGTACACATGTTACATGCTTAGTATCATTAGTCTTTCTTACTGTTGAAGAGCCGCCACTCCTGCCTCTATAGTCGAGAGAAGCCTTTCTTTTAGTTCCAACTCCCTTCTTTTCAGGCTTTCTTGTACTTCCAACTCTCTTCTTCTCATTTCTAGCTTCTCCTTCTCAATATTAATAATTTGGTTGTCGAAAGATTCTGTAACAAATAAAAATAATTGAAATAGTGAATTGTTTTATTTATACACACAGATAATGTTTATAACAATCTCAAGTATAATTTTGTAACAAAAGTATTAATGTAAGGAGATATGTACCAATGCGAGTAGTTTGGCGGCGCCGACTCTCATTCTTTTAGTTGTAGGTGTTGCTATGGGTGGGTGCGGTGGCCCTGGAGTGCTGCAAATCGGTGCAGGTACAGGCTCTACCACTGGAGGGGCAGGTACAGGCTCTACCGCTGGAGGAGGAGGTACCATCAATGGTGTGGTCGATAGCAGCACCCAGAGCGAGCCTTGGCACTTCAAGGTAGGCGGGGAGGGTAAGCCAGCCGCCTAGCAGGGCGCGCCGCGAGGGATGCCACTATAATGGTAGTGGACTGTATGGGTTTTGGGCCGGAACGGGAACGCTGGCTGGATATGGCCCAGGACTGCCACTACACTGTTCGCCCGGGGTTCGACCAGGGGTTGCACTGAATGAAACACTATTTTTCACCACTAGACTGGATCCTTTATTCTTCCTTTTCTTTACACTGCCGGAACTGAACTGAATGCCTCCATACAAACCGAATTTTCTTTTATCTATTTTTGCGACCAATCAGACCCTCGACTTTTTGCACACGGCACTATTTTCATGCTTTCTCCTTTCATCTTGTAGCTCTATCTCTTTTTATCTGTAACAGCTACACAAGCGCCTCTAGTGGCGAGTCTAGAAACTAGCTTAATCCTATTTCTCTATTTTTCTGTATGAAGGCATTAAGTTTTACAATGTTTGATATTTTACATATTTCTAATATTCTTTCTAAATTATTTTACAAAAGAAATCATCGAAATCTATACATTATATACAAAGTTATCATATATTTTGGGCATAGGTTTACGTTACGGTAAACTCTTGCAATGGTACCTTTAGCCCATACAAAACTATAGGTTTCTCGTGTCGGTAAACTCTTTTTGTTTTCACTTAATGTACTAAGGGGAAATAAACGAACAACAATCTTAAATCTTTATTGGTATAACACTTAATCTAATCAGCCTTATATATTTATCTATGTACCTTATTTCTAAAATAAAAGATTGTGCTTTAATGATTTATTTTCCTACCTAGATACAAATTAACTCTTAAACCTAACTAAAACTAAGACCGTCGCCAACATTCTCCCCCGCAGTGCGAAGCTCTCCCTCCTGAGGTGGCGACGTGGCTGCCGGGACCAGGATGACGACTCGACGCGTAGGCCTCCTCAGCACTCCGCCCGGTGTCCTTACATCCAGAATGCGTACTCTGCCATCTGGCCCTGGATACACCTTCAGGACTTCTCCTCGCGGCCATGTGTTACGGGGTGACGACGCATCGACGATTAGGACGATGTCTCCGACTTGTGGGTCATCGGATTGTCGCCCGCTGATTTTTCTTAGTTTCAGGGTGGGCAAATATTCTTTGATCCATCTTTGCCAGAAGTGGTCAGTCAGCCGCTGCACAGTTCTCCAGTTCGCCCTGCCAATGAGATCTCGATCCTCAAACTCGCCCGGCGCCGCTGCTCCACAGGACCTCCCCAGTAGAAAGTGATTGGGTGTGAGACTTTCCTCGTCGTTAGGGTCCACGCTTATGTGAGTGAGTGGACGCGAGTTGACTATATGTTCAACTTCTACCAGGAGTGTATGAAGGACTTCTTCAGGTGGCGTTCGGGTGTGAAGAACGACCATGAGCGCAGTTTTGACAGTGCGCACCATTCTCTCCCAGGCTCCTCCCATGTTTGGACTTCCAGGCGGGATGAACTTCCATCTGATGTTCTCTTGAGCGGCTGCTTCCTCTAGTTCTTTGTTTGCCCCTATGAAATTTGTCCCATTATCACTGAAGATCACTTTAGGTGTCCCTCTTCTGGCCGCCATTCTCCTTAGAGCCATGATCATAGAGCTGGTGCTGAGTGAGTTAGATAGCTCTAGGTGTACAGCTCTCGTTGTCAGACAGGTGAAGAGTACTCCCCAGCGTTTCTCTGTTCTTCTTCCAACGGAGACTTGCATTGGTCCGAAATTGTCTACGGCTGCGCATGTGAAAGGGTGTTGGTGATGTTGCAGACGTTCTACAGGATGGTCTCCTAAAGGCGGGATTTGAGGAGTGCCTTTATGGACCTTACACCACTGACAATTATGTAGAACTCCCCTCGTCGTGGTTCGCAGGCGCAGGACCCAATATTTCTGTCTGATTTCGTTGATCACTGTCTCTGTGTTTCCATGATAGAACTTGCGGTGATAATGGTCTATGATGAGACGACAAATCTTGCTCTTCCCATCAAGCACGATTGGATTCTTCTCTTGATTTTCGATTTGAATCTTCTTAGTTCGTGTTCGTAGCTTGAGGATGTCGTCTGTGCTGATGTAAACGTCGATCTTGCGAAGTCTGCTTGAGTTCTCTAGGCACTTATTACTCTTCAAACAGTCGATTTCCTTCGCGAAGCTTTCCTTCTGACTTCTTTTGATTAATTCCAGTTTGGCTCTTCTGTAGTGAATCTCTTCCAGAGGTTCGAACAACTTCCCTTGCTTAGTTGGAGGAAGTATAGTTTTAACTTTCTTCTTGGCTGTGCGCTTATATGGTTTCCAGTCATCGTCTTTGGCAGCATGAACGTGCTTCTTCTCGTGACGCCTCTTCTTCAGTATATCTATGAACTGAAATGCACGCGCTGTGCTTCGAAGTAGTCGTGTCCAACTGGAGAATCTTTCTGGATCTGGTGTGTGTTGCGGAACCTCGGAGATTATCGTGACTGTCTGGGTATTCTTTTCTTCACCAGTTTCGATGACTTTGATGTCGAAACGCTTCTCTGGCCAACTCTCTTCGTCTTCATATAGAAAGGCGGGACCTCTAAACCATCTTGCTGTGTAGTCAAACTCTCTTGGTGTTCCTCGAGTGGCGTCATCTGCTGGATTATCCTTTGTTGGTACCCATCGCCAGTCTTGGTGACTTGTTAGTTCTTCTATCGCGGCTAGACGATGCGCTACGAAAGTCTTGAACTTCCTTGGGTCTGATTTCAGCCACTGAAGCACTGTGCTTGAGTCTGTCCAGAATGTCTTCTTTGTGACCTCTAGATCCATTTCTTTCTCGATAGTAGATGCCAGTCTGCTTCCCAATAATGCAGCTTGAAGCTCTAATCGTGGTATCGAGATAGGCTTCGTTGGAGTCACTTGAGCTTTGCCGGCGATCAGAGTTAGGTGGACGTCATGTTCTACCGTCCTCCAGTAGACTGCGGCGGCGTAGGCTTCTTCACTGGCATCCGTAAAAGTGTGAAGTTCTCCTTTTTTCTGATGTGGAGACAGGCATCTAGGTATCTTCAGATTCTTTAGGATGGCTACTTCTTGCAGGTATCTGGCCCAAGCTTCTTCTTGTTCTGGTAATATTTTCTCGTCCCAACCAATCTTCGAGCGCCAGATGTTCTGTATAAGCTTCTTCCCTTGGATAAGAACTGGTGCTGCGAATCCCATAGGGTCGAATGTCGACATTACTGCACTTGTCACTTCTCTTTTCGTTGGTGTCTTTCTCCCACTGAGGATCTCTGGTGGTGTGTTACGAAATCCCACATTAAAGGCTAGAGTATCGTCCTTAATGAGCCATCTGAGTCCAAGAGTCTTTTCTTCAGACGAGAATTCTTTGACACTTTCTATTGATTCGTCTTGAATACTCTTCAACACCTCAGGTTTGTTGCTTCCCCACTCTTTTAGATGAAAACCAGCTTTAGCGTGGATGTACTGCACTTCTTTTGCCGTCTTCCTAGCCTCTTCCACTGTTGAGAAGCTCTGCAGATAGTCGTCCATATAATGATTTGTCTTGATGGCTCTTACTGCTGCTGGATATTCCTCTTCAAAGTCTTCTGCATTCTTATTCATCACAAAGATCGCAGTTGAGGGTGAAGATGCTGCTCCAAATATGACAGACTTCATTCGATATTCCTCTGGTTTCTTTTTCCTGTCACTTCCTCGCCATAGGAATCTGAGACTATCTCTGTCTTCTTCTCTCATTTGGATTCGAAGAAACATCTCCTTGACATCTGCTACAACGGCGACTGGTCCTTCTCTGAATCTTATCAGGACACCAAAGAGTGATTGCAGAAGATCTGGTCCTGGTAGTAGGGCGTCGTTTAGGCTTTTCCCTTCAAACTTAGCAGCAGCGTCGAGAACTATTCTTGGCTTCTTTTTGATAGGATGTATCACAGCAAAATGAGGTAGGTAGAAAGTCTTCCCAGGTTTTGCTTCAGCTGGAGCTTTCTCTGCATAGTCCTTTTCTATCAGCTGATTTATCTGTCCTTCATAGGATGTCTTCAATTCTTGATCTTTGTCTAGTTTCTTTTCGATGTTGATGAGGCGCCTGTACGCTTGCTGGTAGTTATTTGGCAGCGTCTCTTCCTCACTCTTCCACAACAGTCCTGTTTCGAATCTTCCATCTGGTAGTCTCTTCGTTGTTCTCTCTAGGATGTCTAAAGCTCTCTTGTCGGCGTCATTGCTTGGGCGATTTGGTGTCACTCCCATAGACTCAATGTCGAAGTGGCGTCGAACTAAGGCTTCAGTTTCATCTTCTACCAGACGAGTGTGGTTGACGAAGTTGACTGGCACGTTGCTTCCGCTATCACATCCATGAAGGACCCAGCCCAGACTTGTAAGTGAAGCGACTGGCTCTGATTTCTTGCCTTTCTTCAATCTTCTCGTTACAATTAGTCCCCAGTTATCTTGCCCGATCAGCAAGCGTGGCTCTTCTTTTTCAAATACTAGCTGATTCTTGAGCGGTTGGAGATGTTCACATCTTCTTATAGTTTCATCTTCGACTTCTTGCTTCGCCAATCTTAGTTTGTCGATGGTTCTGACTTCGATTGTTTTCTTATCTCTGCGATGGGCTCCCTTTATTTTAATCTTGAGCTTCTGAGAGTCTCCTTTCTTGAAGGCGTTACCACCGATGGTTTCTATTGTGATTGGCTCTGTAGTTCCTTCTGCTCCTATCCTCTTAGCTATGGAGGAGTCTAAGAGTGTCACGGTGGAGCCCTCATCCATCAATGCTAACACTCGCACTGATCCTTTTGGTCCATATAAGTCCACAGGAATCACCTTTAAATAAGCTCTTCCATCTGTAGAGGTGTGTACTGAGGATATGATTTCATCGGTACACTTCTCACACTTGAGCGTATTACAACTAGACTTCTCTTCTTGATTCTTAATCGTAGCCGGTGGCACATCTGAATGGAGATTGGTGTGGTGCCATCTCGAACACTTCTTGCAAGGCGGAGCTCTGCATATCCTCCTTGAATGTCGATAGCGAAGACACTTGAAGCACAGTCTTGCCTTTTTGGCCATTTCCCATTTCTTCTCAATGCTTCCTTCTTTGAACGCCTTGCATTCATAAATCCAGTGTTCTTCCTTACATTCAGGGCACTCTGTTTTCTTTGTCTGCGGTTGAGCTTCTGTATCTTGCGCAGTGTTTACATTCTTCCTGGCTGTTGACCTCTTAGATTCCCAGGACACTTCAGGGGGAGCGAAGTCTCCACACATGTCAGCTTCTATCTCCAAAAACTCGTTGATTAGTTCCAGTTCCGGCTTCTCATTATCCCTTTGGCTTCTATAATAAATAAACCATCTGTACTTCATGTTTGATGGCATTCTTTCGATTAGCGCCTTCATAGTCTCCGGTGAGCTTAAATATTGGCTTTTCCCAAGCGCCTTTATTGTTGCTACAGAATTCTTGACATGACTGGCGAACGCGCAGATATCACTTGGAGATTCTTGTATTCTTTGTAAGCTCTTCAATTTCTCTAATTCAGTCAGTGCAATAGCCCCTGGTCTCCCAAAGCGAGCTTCTAATCCCTTCATGACTTCTTGTGGTGTCTCAGCGGTGAACAAAAGACTCTTCACTGCATCCCTTGCTTTTCCTTGAAGTGCCCTTCTCAGCCGAGCCAAATTCTGTGTAGGCGTGAACGATTGCTCGGTGTCTTCAAAGGATCTCTTGAATGCTAACCATTCTTCGCTGGCACCATTAAAGTTAGGTAGCTCTATCATGTGCTTTGAGATGCTATGCTCCGTGGACTTCTGTGAAATCTTCGTGATAATCCGAGCCAACTCCTTTATATCACTCTTTTCTTTTTCTTTAGGTGGAGGCGTCGGCGGCGGCGGTGGTGCGACGTCCTTGTGTGTAGGGGCAGCCCTGTCCAGCCATTGCTCCACATTATCTCGATGGGTGTGCTCATCCACAAAATCCTCTTCTTCTGAGTCTAACTGCAGCAACTCTAGCTCGGCATATGCTACTTTTGATCTAGCTTCAGCTATTTCCAATTCTCGCTTAGCTATCTGCATCTTTGCTTCTATTGCGGCTCTCTTCGACGAGCGTACCGATTGTGTATCGGGATTCAGTTCGATTCGCGTTTCCTTTGGTCGAGCACCTAGTCTGGGTTTCGTAGCAGACTGTTCTTCGTCGACCTTCCTTAATATCCTTCGCTTCTCTGCTTCAGTGATGCGCGTTAACAACTCTGGTTTGTTTGCCATCGAACGCGTTACTCGAAGCGCGGGCGAATCGGCTCTTACGGCAGCGGTACCGGAGCGTGACGCGGCGATGTGCCCACTTTCGACGGGTGCGGGGGCAGGGGAGGCACTGCGCGTGCAGTGTCAACTCCTCCGCAACACGATCTCCTTGCGCGGCGCGATTAGGAGATAGCGAACGGGTGCGCTCTCTCGCGGGAGGCGCGGACGCGGAGCGTTCTCCTACGGCGCGGTTAGGAGACGCAGGCGCGACGGTAGACCCTTCACTAAAGGCGGGCGGCGGCGTTCGTCTTGTTAGCGTCGACCGACTAGAGACGTCTGTTTCTGTTTCTGCCGGTGTTTCCAAGCTCCAGTCCGTAGTGGATGTTTTCCCTGTTGCGGACGATCTCGTAGTAGGCATCCTGTCTTCCGAGGATCCGGCTCGAAGGACCAGGAAATGTGGTCGATAGCAGCACCCAGAGCGAGCCTTGGCACTTCAAGGTAGGCGGGGAGGGTAAGCCAGCCGCCTAGCAGGGCGCGCCGCGAGGGATGCCACTATAATGGTAGTGGACTGTATGGGTTTTGGGCCGGAACGGGAACGCTGGCTGGATATGGCCCAGGACTGCCACTACACTGTTCGCCCGGGGTTCGACCAGGGGTTGCACTGAATGAAACACTATTTTTCACCACTAGACTGGATCCTTTATTCTTCCTTTTCTTTACACTGCCGGAACTGAACTGAATGCCTCCATACAAACCGAATTTTCTTTTATCTATTTTTGCGACCAATCAGACCCTCGACTTTTTGCACACGGCACTATTTTCATGCTTTCTCCTTTCATCTTGTAGCTCTATCTCTTTTTATCTGTAACAGCTACACAAGCGCCTCTAGTGGCGAGTCTAGAAACTAGCTTAATCCTATTTCTCTATTTTTCTGTATGAAGGCATTAAGTTTTACAATGTTTGATATTTTACATATTTCTAATATT
This sequence comes from Ephestia elutella, assembly GCA_018467065.1. Taxonomy (NCBI): domain Eukaryota; kingdom Metazoa; phylum Arthropoda; class Insecta; order Lepidoptera; family Pyralidae; genus Ephestia; species Ephestia elutella. Next base: position 17,693 of record JAEMBS010000301.1, read on the forward strand.
CTTTCTAAATTATTTTACAAAAGAAATCATCGAAATCTGTACATTGTTTACAAAGTTATCATATATTTTGGGCATAGGTTTACGTTACGGTAAACTCTTGCAATGGTACCTTTAGCCCATACAAAACTATAGGTTTCTCGTGTCGGTAAACTCTTTTTGTTTTCACTTAATGTACTAAGGGGAAATAAACGAACAACAATCTTAAATCTTTATTGGTATAACACTTAATCTAATCAGCCTTATATATTTATCTATGTACCTTATTTCTAAAATAAAAGATTGTGCTTTAATGATTTATTTTCCTACCTAGATACAAATTAACTCTTAAACCTAACTAAAACTAAGACCGTCGCCAACAAATGGTGAAGGAGGTACCATCAGTGGAGAAGAAGGAAGTAGCACCACTTCTTCTGAACCCCCCTCTGGCTGTAAAAAAAATAGTTGTGTAAACACATTTGTGATGCATATTAAAATTTCATGGCATTGTCACAAAGTAGTTAAAAGGGTACAGAGGGTAAGCTTCATACAAGCGCTTCAAATAAGTACACTACTACAAGCTTGATACCGCGAGGTGCTTACGCACACACGCGCTGTCACGTACAGAGCCAAACCGGTTTAAACTGGTTTGGCGCCACTCGCCGGGTGCGATATGTCAGGGTTCGCGCGCTCACTCGCGCTGTCGATGTCGTGTTCGCGCAGCGTTACTGACTTGTTTCTTTTCGGCCGTGTCGTTTTGTGTTTTAAAATAGTGAACAAACAAATTTTTAAAATTAATAGGTATCTTTTCCCGCGGATTGACATAGGTAGGTATGTAATCATAATACCTAGCATATCCTAACTAATATTGCGAAAGTGAGTTTAATTGTTGGTTACCTCTTCACGCTTTATCTACTGAACCAATCTTACTGAAATTTCTCAATCGCATATATAGGTACATATGGTACTGAGCAGGACATAGGGGTACCTTTCATTCCGAGAAAAAGCACTGTTCCCGTGGGAAATTCACGCGGGTGAAGCCGCGGGCTAAAGCTTGTTTTATATACTTAATACGAGATTTATGTCCTAGATGATTGATTTATATATATACATAGGTACCTATATAGGTGACTAATTACCCTATTTGTGATTGAATTATCCTAGTACATATTATAAATGCGAACACATACTATGTTGGAGTAGGTATACCTAGCTACCTATGTTCCGTTTTTTGTGCCTGAACGCCAAAAAGGATTTCAATGAAAGGTATAGATATAGATTGGACCTTTTTGTGATTTTTCAAAAACGACTAATTCAATTTGCATGGAGTTTTCGCTATTCGACTCGAAATACTCCGTAAGTACAACTTAAGTACATTAAGTACACTTTCAATGTTAAAATGTTTTTCTTTCAATATACCTACCAAAAATAGAAATAATATGTTTTTTTTTCAATAACCAAGTGATAGCCCTATAAGAATAGGTATGAATTTTGTCGTCTCTTAGGAAGCTTTCCATCTGTATAGTTTTTAAGTAATCTGTGGCATTGTACTGTGTCAAACTAATATTATAAATAGGTAAACTTTGTAAGTTTGTTTGTAGGAAGGAAGTAATCTCTGGATTTACTGAATTTATTTTAAAAATTCTTACACCAATAGAAAGCTACATTACTCCCTGAGTGACAAAGGCTACAATTTATGTATGCACCTACCGAGCATAGCCAGAGAGGAGTGTATCAATAAACCTAGTTTACCATTGTGCAGGGTATGCCGTTCATTCCATAAACTGCAATGGGCGTTATCACCGATATAACAGCCTCATCTTGGGCTGTAAAATCCTCAATTTGTGAGGGGCCATTGCCAGTTCCTCCAGGACCATCGCCTTTTTGTTCCCTTTTATTTTTCAGTGCTTTTTTCTTGACACCATTTCGAAGGTCACGCCAAGTCTAAAAATGTAATTCATTTGAAATGTTAAGTATATCATCCTAACTGGGTCTATCCTAATCCTAACTTATATTATAAATGCGAAAGTGAGTTTATTTATTTGTTTGTTGATTTGTTGCTTATGCTTTATCTACTAAGCCAATTTGCATACACATAGAAGTACAGAGAAGGACATAGGGTACCTTTTATCCCAGGAAAAAGCACTGGGAAATTCACGCGGGGGATGCCGCCTGTTAAAGCTAGTATCCTATAAGTGTACCAATATATAAACATATATGTGTACCAATATATAAACATATATGAACCACAAACAGTTACAAAATGTTGTTTAAGAAAACTTTATGTGTTAGTAATTAGACGTCAAATTTAATGCATAGCACTGACCTGTTTCCATTTTTCCACTGATTTTACTGGACCTCCAAGGGCATTCAGTGTTTCAGCGAGTTTTTTCCACTGCTGCTCTAATGCCACTCTACCTTGAAGACCAGTACCACGACCCGAGGCAACATCACTGTTCATTTTCATAAATTCAACCAAATGGGCGAGTTGGGTCGAAGTTGCCTTACACCTTGACATCCTTACAACAAAGTTTAAACAATTTGGCTGGTAAATAAAACGCGTGTGGCTAAATTGATTCGATAAGGAAGAAATTAGAGTACACTATCAATCACCACATTGGATCGAATACTTATTGAAAGCATTCGCCGTTAATAAGCGTTGCTACAGACGATTTAGACAATAGGAACAATGCACAAACCACTTACCACGTAGAGCAGGCTTCTAGCACGATTCCTCACGAATAGTTCTTCCTTTAGACACCTGGCCGGCCAGCCACACACGATTATAAAGTTCCAAAAACACTGTTGAGCACTTGAAGTTTTATTAAAAATAATTGAGTAAAAGGGCTGTAATGTTTGGTGCGCGCGCGCCTTCGCTTTCACGTACAGACACGGAGAGGTTTTTACTGGTTCTGCCACCAGCCTTCTGCTACCAGCCTATGGCGTTGATCTCTCAGACACCGGTAGGATCTGCGCATGCGCCAGCGGAAGTCCGGGCGCCCCATTGGCTAAATAGAACTGCAGCACAGCGAATTGTGATGATTGATAAGAGCATCGGTAAGGCGCGCGAAATTCAAATTGAAAGGTAAACAAGATTTGCGTTGAAAACGGAACATTCCGCCCACCAAAATACCAATAGGATTTTCCCAGAGTAAGAATAAGAAACGGTAATTAACGATAAATATGTTTAAGTTATTATTCTAAACTTAAAAGCTAACAAATGATAAGTTGAAACGATTATACGGAGGGTAGAGGACATAGTTTGACCAAAGGTCTCTTAAGCGAGTGATCCCTGGCTGTTCTAACGGTTGCGACTCGAACTACCCCATCAGGGCCAGGATGCAAGGAAACAACTCGTCCTAATGCCCATTGAAGAGGAGGCCGATTGTCCTCTTTTATAAGTACGATTGAGTTTACAATTAACGGTGTTGAGTCCGTGGTCCATTTTGCTCGCTGAGTTAACCCATGTAAATATTCATTTTTCCAGCGTTTCCAAAATTGTTGTTGAAAAGATTGGATAAGTTGCCATCGATTTAGTCGATTGATTTTTACGTCCTTGTAGTCGAAGTCAGGAACTGCTGTAAGAGGTTCCAGCGTTAAAAAATGACCGGGCGTAAGAACGTTCAAATCGTTGGGATCCGAGCTCAATGGACACAAAGGCCGCGAATTTAAAATTGATTCGATCTGAGCGAAGAGTGTGGTAAGCTCTTCAAACGTTAAGACCTGATCGCCAACAATACGGTACAAATGACTCTTTGCGGCTTTGATTTGGATTTCCCACACCCCTCCAAAGTGGGGAGCAGAAGGTACGTTACGTTTAAAATCTATTTTTTCCGCATGAGAGGCTTGTTCGATACCTGACGCTAGTTGTGAACTTGCACCAACGAAATTCGTACCGCAGTCAGAGTGAATAACATTGCAGCGGCCGCGACGAGAAACGAAGCGACGCAATGCCGCGATGAAGCCGTCAGTCGATAAAGTAGAAACCACCTCAAGGTGCACTGCTTTTGTGCTCAAGCATACGAATAAACACAAGTACGCTTTATCGATTTTAGCACCACGATGAAGCCCGAGCTTAATTCGAAAAGGCCCTCCTAGATCGACACCTACGACAGAGAAGGGTTTTGCCTGATTGACACGAAAGGCCGGAAGGTCGCTCATAAAGGGTTGCAAAGGTTTCGGTTTAAGACGGTAGCATCTTATGCATCTTGAAAGATGATGACGTACAGCATGCTTTGCCGCAAGTATCCAAAACTGTTGTAAAATCAGATAGTTGGTTGTGTTCAGACCGGGATGAAAATTGTTTCGATGAATAGATTCGATTACAGCTGATGTAAGAACACTCTTTTTGGGCAATAATGCGGGATACTTATGTTCGAAGTCAAGATCGGAGCGCGATAGGCGCCCGCCTACTCTGAGTATACCCTGCTCGTCCAAAAACGGGTTTAGTTTACGAAAACTGCGAGGTAACTGTATCTTTGATTGTAATTTGGATATGACATCCAAAAAACAACGATGTTGGAAATGTTTGACGATAATTAGTAACGCACGATGACGCTCAGCGTCCGTTACGAAAAGATTATCTGATCGCGGAACAGTGTTACGCATGTTATTACAAAACCTGCGAACGTAAGCGATAATGCGACAGATTTTATCTAAAGAAGAATATTTTTCGAATAGCCGATCAATTATAGACGTGTGATTAACGCTTTCGATTTGATCCGAAACGAGAACCGTGGTGCGACGCTGCTCAGAGAGCACCGCATTGTCATCGTTTGAACGATTTTTCGATGTATCGATTGGCCACTCAGACTGTGGTTGAGACAACCATTCTGGGCCCGCCCACCATAGGGCATTGTTTAGCAAATCGTGAGGCAATTGCCCACGCGAACAAACATCTGCAGGATTTGTGACAGATGGTACGTGCCTCCAGCACTCGGTCGGTACGATATCTTGAATGTGACTTACGCGGTTTGCAACGAATGTCACCCAGCGAGAAGAAGGAGCTCGCAACCAGGATAAGGTAACGGTGGAATCACACCACAGATAAGTGTCATGGACAGGAATCCGCAGCGTGTCCTTGACAAATTTGATAAGGTCTGTAAGCAAAAACTGCACCACACAGCTCTAAGCGAGGTAACGATTGACGTTTTAAAGGAGCTACACGAGCCTTTGCACATACGAGAAAGACGCGAACGGGGCCGTCAGACTCGATAACACGCAGGTATATAACGGCGCCATATGCTGCTTCGGAGCTGTCACAAAATCCATGCAGTTGATATGATTGAGCGCTATCGGTAGCGTATTTACGTGGAATTTTAAGATTCCTAACTTGAGGAAGCTGTTCAGAGAACTTTTCCCATTGAGAGATAATTTCCGGTGGGGGCTTATCATCCCATGAAAAACCTAGAATCCAAAGCTTTTGAATAAGACATTTGGCATGAATTGTCAAAGGAGATAGAAAACCCAGAGGATCGAAAATTCTGGCAACCTCACTCAAAATCGTTCGCTTGGTGCACGGTTGATTAGATGGATTAACGGTAAAGACGAACGAATCCGAAGCAGGCTCCCACTTAAGGCCCAGAACCTTGATAGTTGTGTCTTCAGTTTCGGTAAAAGTGATTGCTTCTGAAAGACACGCCTCCGCGGGAAGATCGCTAAGTAGCTCGGGTCGGTTACTCACCCATTTTCGGAGCTCAAACGAGCCAAGACCGAAAAGAGCGATGAGTTGAGTTTTGATTTCTCTGGCGTCCTTCAGCGATGAGCTTCCGGATATGACGTCATCAACGTATATGTCGGAAGTTAAAACGGTTTTGGCCTTTGGGTACTTGTGACCCTCATCGTTGGCCAGTTGCTGAATAGAGCGGCACGCCAGGAATGGAGCGGAAGACACTCCGTACGTTACGGTATTTAATACGTACTCTTGAAGAGGCTCATCCGGGTGAGCTCGCCAGAGAATACGTTGATAATCACGATGTTGAGGAGCTAGGTTGATTTGACGGTACATTTGGCGCACGTCTGCCATGAAGACAATTGCGTGCTCACGGAAATGAAGAAGGATCTCTACGATATTTGATTGTAGCTTCGGTCCCGTCAGCAGCGAGTCGTTTAGCGATTTGGAAGTTGCATCTTTAGCCGAGGCGTCGAATACAACGCGAAGCTTCGTTGTAGCGCTGTCGGGACGTAGCACACAATGGTGCGGTATATAATACTTGCCTTGACCCATTTGCTTGGCAGGTACCAGAGTCATGTGACCACTGTCGATATAGTCAGTCATGAACTCCACGTATTGTTGGTTTAAATTGTGATCGCGATACAGACGCCTTTCAATGGCATGAAAGCGTCGTAAGGCTATCTCTCGAGAACCTTCAAAGACTGGCTCCTCGTCGTCCTTGAAGGGGAGACAAACTACATATCTACCTGTCTCGTCACGGTAGTGATTACTGAGAAAACTATTTTCACAGCGTTGCTCTTCTGGGGTCAATCGGGAAGATTGTGGAACGTTATCGATTTCCCAGAAACGTTGAACAATTTTGTTTAAACTATCGTCTACGGTAGAAGGGGCTACTCCTAGTAGACTGGACGATGCGAGTCTGGACTTCCCAAGAAGAAGCCAGCCGAAGACTGAGTTGAAAGCTCGCGGTTGAGAGGCGTTACCCTTCAGACGTTGTTCGAGAAGTGACTCAGCAAAGACGTCGGCACCTAACAAGACGTCGATTGGACCAGGGATGTCAAAACCAGGATCAGCTAGCGGTAGTGTTTTGACCTCCTCCCATCCTTTCGTATTTAGCCTTGCTATCGGTTGATCTCCGCAAATGCTCGGTATGACGAGCATTCCCAGACGAAACTTTACGTTACAGTTGGTGCCAATGTCGCATGTAACAAAGCCACTGACTGAGGCAGGGCTGCCCCCTAACCCATAAACGTTGATATTACCAGTTATAGGTTTTAGATTTAATCGTTGAGCGGCGTGAGCCGTGAGAAAATTGTTTTGACTGCCGGTGTCAAATAACGCGCGAAATGTATGAAATTCACCAGAAGCATCACGAATCTGGACTAGAGCTGTTGCCAGTAACACGGTTGTGGTTACGGTTGGATCAGACTGAGTCAACGAATCCTTAGCCACTAAGGTCGCCGAGCTTGCCGCCGACTCCTTATGTAGCAAAGTGTGGTGTTTACGTCTACATTGTCGACATGAAAACATTGATGTGCACTCTCGCACTGAATGGGATGCGTTAAGACAATTGTAGCACCATTTCTTTTCAGTGGCCACAGCCATGCGCTCATCTATTGATTTTGCCAAAAAATCACTACAGGCCGAGATGTGATGTTCATTACGACAGTAGGCACATTTACGAATCGGAGTGCTCGAATTATGAGCAGGTTTCGCTTGTTGTTTATCACCAACATTTTTATGAGTAGTGACGGTGGGAGCGACAAGCGAATGCGTGACGTTATGTCGCTTGAACTTCTGTGAAGTTCCCGGTGTGTCCTTTGGAACGTTAGCGGTTTTATTGGTAACATTCGAAAAGTGCGTGTCGCGAATTAATGCTTCACCTTTAGAGTGTAAAAATGCCCTTAAATGGTTATACTGTGGAAGCTCAATATCGGTATGTTTTTCCTCAAACTCGCGTCTTAATTTGGTATCGAGTTTGGCCAGAACATTATAACAAAGAACAAAATCCCATTTATCGGTAGGTAATTTTAAAGTTTTTAAAATTGTTAAGTTCTCATCGATCGTGTCTAAGGCGCGTCGAAAATCTTGAGCGTTCGAAGTCTTTAAACTAACGTCCAAGATATCACGCCAGCACGTAAACGCTAATTCGCGTTTATCTTCATAACGGGACTTGAGAGCCTCGTACGCACTTAAATAATGTTCACTTGCAACAGGAAAAGTTCTAATGAACGATAAAGCATCACCACTTAAAACTGACACGAGATAGTGAAATTTCTCAATATTACATAAGGAGGTAGAATCATGTATCAACGCGTTATAAGTTGCAATGAACTCAGGCCATTCCTTGATAGCACCGGAAAAAGTTGGCAACGAAATTTTTGGTAACCGCATATTTCCACTGTGCGAACCGGTCAATGAATTATGTTTCGAAGTGTCAGCTTGTTGAGATGAACGTTGTTCAAATTTTCGTTGAATTGCCAACACTTGAAAATACAATTCGTCAAATCGATCCTGAAGTTCATCGTCCTCCTCATCGGCATCATCCTTAAGAAGGTCCAAAATAATAAAATGGGAGTCATGAAAACTATCAGCAATCGTTTTTATTTCATGACAATATGAAAGAAATAACCCTACTTGTGATTCATCGGTATTGGCTAAGGTACCTACTTCCAAAGCCTTCGTTAAGCGATTATATGCTATAGTTCGTTTACGTCGCAAACTGGGCAAATTATTAATAGTGTACGTATTTTCGATACCCTTTTTAATAGTAGGTTTAGATTTACGCCTTGATAGTAAAGACATAATTAATATCAAAACAATAAAACCTGATAGCAACAAATATTCGGATTCGATAAAAAGTTTAGTTGCGAACGTCTTCAGCGAGACCGCGTTCACAAGAATCGACGAGAATCACTGGGGCGGTATTACACGACAACAGGTAATATTGTCACCTCGGTCACCTGAGTTTTAAATTGAAATAAATTAAATTGATAAGGATGAATTAAATGAGCGTTAGGAACACTAAAAACGGTTTGCGATATTCGTTAATGTACGGTAAATAATAAAAATAAAAATCAGTTTTTTTGTAAAAACAAAAAACTATGATTTTTAACCTAAAACCGTAATAATGAAAATGTGAACGCACCAAAATTCGTTGAAAATATGATACGATAAACGATACAACGTCACGATAAAAAATATTTCGTAATTTGAAACGAAATAAATTTTTCGATAAATAAATATCAAGAGGAAACGTTGAACGGTTGGAAAAAAAGTAGTCGAGTTATAACGAACTATCAACATAAAATTATGAGAAGGTGGATTTGCAATATTGTATTATTGCGAACGGTAAAACGGTAGATAATTTTATGCTAATAAGTATAAAACGACAAAAGAATTTATTTTCAACAAATATTCTAGAAACTGATGGAAGCCATCTTAAATCGATAAACGGTAGGTAAGGTACTCAACAAAACAAAATGGAACAAAGACTTGTTTTCCGATTAGTAATTGAAACAAAATGTTATGTTTATTCGTTTTAGCTGTACTAGTAAGTATAATAAGCGTGGAATACGGTAAATGAAGTAGCAATTACTAAATCGAATTGGTATTTGGCGGCAGACTGAAGGTAGGTATCCAAAGTTCCCGGGTTTCGGCACCAAAAAATGTGGCTAAATTGATTCGATAAGAAGAAATTAGAGTACACTATCAATCACCACATTGGATCGAATACTTATTGAAAGCATTCGCCGTTAATAAGCGTTGCTACAGACGATTTAGACAATAGGAACAATGCACAAACCACTTACCACGTAGGCAGGCTTCTAGCACGATTCCTCACGAATAGTTCTTCCTTTAGACACCTGGCCGGCCAGCCACACACGATTATAAAGTTCCAAAAACACTGTTGAGCACTTGAAGTTTTATTAAAAATAATTGAGTAAAAGGGCTGTAATGTTTGGTGCGCGCGCGCCTTCGCTTTCACGTACAGACACGGAGAGGTTTTTACTGGTTCTGCCACCAGCCTTCTGCTACCAGCCTATGGCGTTGATCTCTCAGACACCGGTAGGATCTGCGCATGCGCCAGCGGAAGTCCGGGCGCCCCATTGGCTAAATAGAACTGCAGCACAGCGAATTGTGATGATTGATAAGAGCATCGGTAAGGCGCGCGAAATTCAAATTGAAAGGTAAACAAGATTTGCGTTGAAAACGGAACAACGCGTGTTCTCTATTTAGAGTGTCAAGTTAAACTATCTCCAATCAGGTAGTATTTAACACTTGTTTGGACCCATAACGGAACATAAATATGATAAAAAATGGTTTTAAGACAGAGTTGCGTTTGGCAATAATCATAAAAATAGGTACCGGTTGCCATAAAAATAAGGTCCTTTGTTGTAAAGTTGGGTACCGTTATGTCCGTGGGAACGCTACATTACTTAAGCTTAAGAATAAGAAATATTACTTACCATTCCGAAAGTTTATTATCACAAAACAATGCAAAACATTTTAAAACTAAGTAAGACTACTACGATTTCGCGCGACTGTCAAACGTGGAATTTTTGACAGTTCTAACCACGCTTCCGTCGCGTTATTTCCGCAAGGTTTCGTTCAAGAGCGTTACAGAATAGGTTAGCAGGAAGCGAGGCCGAAGGCCGAGCTTTCCTGCGGTTGGGCCTATAATATATAAAGCTACAATACCACTCACTGACTGACATAATTAGTTTGTTCTACGGAACTCACAACTGGGAAAAAGTAATGATGGGGAAGTGTGGAGGGAGGTGAGGAGGCACCGGGAAAAATACGAAAGTGGAACTTGGAGCAGTTCCGGACTGATAGGGGGTACTGCCCGCGAAAACCATAATAGATAGGTGGGGGGTGCTCGACCAAATGTCATAGAGAACCCTGGGCGACGACCACAGCCGGTGTTAGTTTATGGTTTTTTTGACTTTTTTTTTTTTTTCATACAAATTTGACTGGGGATTTTGAGGGGGAAAACAGACTCGCAGAGGTTTCCTGTCATAGACAATATCGTAGAGGATGACCGTGGGACCCCCGACTGACAGGTGTTTTTTTTTTTTTTTTTAATTTTTTTTTCGAAAAGTTTTGTATGGGCCAGCCGAGTCACCAGCCGGGGAGCCGAGGCCGAAGGCCGAGGCTCCGCGGCAAGCGAGGCCGGAGGCCGAGCTGCGTTTAAATCGAGGGCTGAGGGGGCAGGAGCGAGGCCGAAGGCCGAGCTCCCCCCAGCCGCGCAAGCGAGGCCGAAGGCCGAAGCTTGCGCCCGCGAGGCCGAAGGCCGAGCTGCGTCCAGGCGAGGCCGAAGGCCGAGCTGCGTCTCGGGCGGTCCCAGTTGCGGTCCGAGTTTGTCCGAGTTTGTGCGAATTTGTGCGAGTTTGTGCGAGTTTGTGCGAATTTGTGCGAGTTTGTGCGAATTTGTGCAAGTTTGTGCGAGTTTGTCCGAGTGTTTTAAAATCGTCGGTTGGGTCGGGGAGCGAGGCCGAAGGCCGAGCTTCCCCCCAACCGTGTCACCAGCCGGGGAGCCGAGGCCGAAGGCCGAGGCTCCGCGGCAAGCGAGGCCGAAGGCCGAGCTGCGTTTAAATCGAGGGCTGGGGGCAGGAGCGAGGCCGAAGGCCGAGCTCCCCCCAGCCGCACAAGCGAGGCCGGAGGCCGAAGCTTGCGCCCGCGAGGCCGTAGGCCGAGCTGCGTCCAGGCGAGGCCGAAGGCCGAGCTCCGTCTCGTGCGAAAAGAACTGGGCGAGGCCGAAGGCCGAGCCATTCATGGATGACGTGATGATGACAACTCATGCCTCAAGTCACCAGCCGGGGAGCCGAGGCCGAAGGCCGAGGCTACCGCGGCAAGCGAGGCCGCAGGCCGAGCTGCGTATATGATTCCGAGAGGCGAGGCGAGGCCGGAGGCCGAGCCCCTCCTCCAGCCGGGGCAAGCGAGGCCGAAGGCCGAGCTCGCGCCGCCAGCGAGGCCGTAGGCCGAGCTGCGTTTTAACAGCAAAGAGAAAAAGCCAGAGCAGCCTTTCGGCTCTTCACCTAATCCCAACCGACAACATTTCTTTGTAGATGACTTTTTCATTATTTCCCAAACTTTTTTCATGCAATCAGAACTGCTTTTTTTAAACTGCCCTGCACAGCACGCGAGGTGCTTGCACCTCGCGCAGCACGCGACATCTAGTATATAAAGCTACAATACCACTCACTCACTCACTGACATAATTAGTTTGTTCTACGGAACTCACAACTGGGAAAAAGTAATGATGGGGAAGTGTGGAGGGGGGTGAGGAGGCACCGGGAAAAATACGAAAGTGGAACTTGGAGCAGTTCCGGACTGATAGGGGGTACTGCCCGCGGAAACCATAATAGATAAGTGGGGGGTGCTCGACCAAATGTCATAGAGGACCCTGGGCAACGACCACAGCCGGTGGTAGTCTATGGTTTTTTTGACTTTTTTTTTTTTCTCAATACTAAATTTTGTTTTTTCATACAAACTTCATTGGGGATTTTTGGGGGGAAAACGGACTCGTAGACTTTTACCGTCATAGACAATTTTTTATGTTGAGACCGTGGGAACCCCAAACTGACAGGTTTTTTTTTTTTTCGAAATTTTTTTCGACGAGTTTTGTATGGGCCAGCCAAGTCACCAGACGGGGAGCCGAGGCCGAAGGCCGAGGCTCACCGCTTTAAGCCGAGCTGCGGTTAAATCGAGGGCTGGGGGGGCAGGAGCGAGGCCGAAGGCCGAGCTCCGTCTTGTGAGCAAAGTAATGGGCGAGGCCGCAGGCCGAGCCCCTCCCCTTCCTTTTTTTTTATAAAATAAGGGATGTGAGGCCGTAGGCCGAACTGTGTGGCGAGGCCGCAGGCCGAGCCCTTCCCCCTTACCATTTTTTTATAAAAATGAGGATGTGAGGCCGTAGGCCGAGCTGAGTGGCGTGGCCGCAGGCCGAGCCCTTCCCCCCTTCCCATTTTTTTTATAAAAATGAGGAAGTGGGGCCGCAGGCCGAGCCCTTCCCCCTTCCCATTTTTTATATAAAAATTAGGATGTGAGGCCGAAGGCCGAACTAAATAGCGAGGCCGTAGGCCGAGCCCTTCCTCCCCTTCCTTTTTTAAAATAAAATAAGGGATGTGAGGCCGCCGGCCGAGCCCTTTCCCAATTCCCATTTTTTTTATAAAAATGTGAATGTGAGGCCGTAGGCCGAACTAAATGGCGAGGCCGTAGGCCGAGCCCTTCGCCCCTTCCTTTTTTAAAATAAAATAAGGGATGTGAGGCCGCCGGCCGAGCCCTTTTCCCAATTCCCATTTTTTTTATAAAAATGTGAATGTGAGGCCGTAGGCCGAACTAAATGGCGAGGCCGTAGGCCGAGCCCGTCGCCCCTTCCTTTTTTGAAATAAAATAAGGGATGAGAGGCCATAGGCCGAGCTCTTCACCCCTGCCCATTTTTTTTTAATTAAAATAGGGGTGGGAGGCCGAAGGCCGAACTAAATGGCGAGGCCGTAGGCCGAGCCCTTCCTCCCCTTCCTTTTTAAAAATAAAATAAGGGATGTGAGGCCGCAGGCCGAGCTGAGCGGCGGGGCCGAAGGCCGAGCTCCGTCTCGGGCGCAATGAGCGGGGCGAGGCCGAAGGCCGAGCCATCCGTCTACATGGATGACCTCATTGCATCTCGAACCCCCAGTAACCAGCCGTGGGGCCGAGGCCGAAGGCCGAGGCGCCTTGGCCTGCGAGGCCAAAGGCCGAGCTGCGTATATGAATCCGAGAGGCGAGGCGAGGCCGGAGGCCGAGCCCCTCCTCCAGCCGGGACAAGCGAGGCCGAAGGCCGAGCTGCGTTTTCATAGCAAAGAGCATAAGCCATAATAACCTTTCGGCTCTTCACCTAATCCCAACCGACAACTTTTTTATGTAGATGACTTTTTTACAATTTCCCAAAAAAATTTCGTGCAATCGCAACTGCATTGTTTTAAGGACGCATTTACAAAAAGACTCACTTCAACTTTAGGTATTTGATTGTACTACTACAT
>JAEMBS010000302.1:0-7500 GCA_018467065.1 Ephestia elutella
CGGATCCCGAAAGATCAAGTGCGAGAAGCTAAAGCCTTCAAGGGACCAGGCACTCGAGGAGGTTTCCCGCACTTAGCACCCAACCTAACCTAACCTAACCTAACCTAACCTAACCTAACCTAACCTAACCTAACCTTTTTTTTTTTTTTTTTTTTTTTTTTGATTCGCAGGGGGAAATGCTATTTGCGCACTGAGTGTGGGACTCCTGGGCCGCTAGTCGGCCCAGACTACCCACTAAAACCCCCTGCGGATGCCATCGGCCGCTTTGCAGGGAGGCGCCTCGGATCTGACTAACACAAGGCGCAACCTAACCTAACCTAACCTAACCTAACCTAACCTAACCTAACCTAACCTAACCTAACCTAACCTAACCTAACCTAACCTAACCTAACCTAACCCAGTAGCGCTCGAACAGCCGCCAGAAACGCCACGTTTTTGCTTCGCTCCGCTTAAAAAATTCGAAAAAGTGGTAAATTTCTATCGTACGACAGTGTTTTATATGTCAAAACACGCGCCGCGACTCCGCGCACACGCCTACATATTGTGCAGAAACCGCGTGTGAAAGTTAAAATTACCACAGTGCAAAAAGGTGAAAAAGTGCAAATTTCAAAACTTCGGAAGCGAACGCTGGAGAAACAAGATCGACGACCCTATTATTTTTTGGTGCCAACAGAAGCCGGCTGGTGAGCGCTACTTTTTGATACTTTCACCATATTTTTATCCCCACCCCTCGGGAAGTTATTAGAAAAAGTTTGAAAAGTGAGGTTAGGTGTGCTCGCTGAAGGAGCGTCGCGCGCTTGCTCCTGCAAGTGCAATTAGAAAGACCCCAAAGCACCCTACTCAAATCCACTTCAAGAAAAATTTTACATCTTTCCCCTGAGGAGCTATTTGAATATAAAGTTTGAAAATTAAAACCAAAATACCGAAGCCCCCTTAAGAGACGCGTGGGATCTGACGACGCCGCAGCCTGCAGAGCATCGCCCTCTACCAGGCCCACAAGAAGAAAAAATTTTTGGACTAGATTTTCTTTAAAAAATTTTCAAAAAACTCAAAATTTTGGTTTTTTCTAATTATTTTATCGTGTAATTGCTTTAAAATTTTACTTTTAAATTGTGTTTGTAGATCTTTCTCGTACACACAGGAATCCGTTGGAATTTTTGGAATCGGACTGTAAACAACGGAGCTACAACGTTTTCAGTGAAAAATTTTCAAATTCCTGAAATATCCTGAAAATCCTCTAGTTGATAATTTCATCGTATAGCCCGTCGCAGTCCGATTCCAACAATACCAAACACAAGGTATCTGCGATTACGGGGGCCTGAGAAAATTAGGTTTTAATTTTCGCCGCCATCTTGGCCGCCATCTTGAAAATTTTCAATTGGCCATAACTCTGCCCCCCGTCATCGCAGAGGCGTGCGGTTTCCTTTGTGTACTTTTACACGGTCACCCAGTTCTCACCATAAGGGTTTTGACCCCTTTTGACCGGGTCAAAATTTTCATCAAATTTTTGTTTACTATCGTATAGCTGACGTCAGCCCGATCCCAGGGATACCAAACTCGGGGTTCATGCGGTCGCGGGTCGCGGAGAAATCGGCCTTTGAAATTTTCGCCGCCATCTTGGCCGCCATCTTGAAAAATTTCAAAGTGCTTTAGATCCGCCCCCCGTTGTCGTAGAGCCTCGCGGTTTTCTCTGGGGACGGTGTTCCGTGGCCCTCCTTCCTGCTGGGCTTATTTTGACCCAATTTGACCCGGTCAAAATTTTGACCGATATTTGTAGCGCGTCGGATAGCCCGCGCTGTCCCAAACACAACGACCCCAAACTCGGGGTACCTGGGGCTGCGGACGGCAGAGCAATAAAATTTTAAAAATTTTAGCCGCCATCTTGGCGGCCATTTTGGAAAAGTTTGAAAGGCCATAGCTCGGCCCCCCGTGGTCCTAGAGACTCGCGGTTTCCACTATTGGTTACATCACGGAACCCTCCTTCCTATTATATAAAAAATTTTACCCATTTTTACCGGGTAAAAAATTTTTACCCAATTTTACCCAACGCTAAAAAGAGGTCCCGGGGGTGTTTACCGATTGGAAACCTGACCTGACTTAAGACAAAGGTGTGTTTTTCACCATATATTTCTTTTACATCTAGATATAAGACTTTGCCGTGCCTTGACGGCACTACTATTTTACTCTGTTGTAATTGAAAACTTGATTGCGGTCTGTGATATATTAGGTTAGTTAATAGTTGATAAGGACCACCCGGCACCCTGTACATGCCGGTGTAATAATCTTTTAGAAAACCAGGGTGACTTCCACCCCTACAATATACTTACGTAGAGGTAGGGACCGAAAGTCCCCCCTCAAAATTGTTGTCAAAACAAACTGTACAATTGACCTATCCATATAGCCATAAAACTTTACAACTTATACAATCTTACTTTTACTTTTACTATCTTACTACTTATAACTTTGTTTTGTCCCCCTCTATAAACTCACTGTTAAAATGGACTTCAGCCCCAGCCCTAACGACCCTCCTACCATTAGGAAGCAGCCGGCCCAGACCACCGCTGTCAAGAAGCGGCTAGCTTTTGCCTCCTGGAAAGACGACACCGGAGTCCACAAGGACCAAGACGAAGGCCGAAGAGGCCTGGGAAATTGCAGAGGAGGTAAGAAAGCAAGTGAAATCGGCTAACAACTTAAAAACTTCCATTAGAAAATCAGTGGAGGAGGGCGCCACTAAACTATATGACATTATAGTTAAGTTAGACGTAGAAATAAGACTCGCAGAAGCAAGGGGAGGAGAAGAAGAACCACAGAGGAGAAATGTATCCGAAAAACAGTATTACCAAGATTAGAAAGGAAGAGGAAAAATTAGAAGACATATCAAGACTGTTGAAAGAAAATAACAAAATGATAAAGACACTCTCAGAGAAGTTCGAAAAAGAGAGGGAAGAAACAAAGAATCTCATGGATAGAGTCACATATGCTGACGTCACAGCGGGACAACGCGCACGTGGGACCCAAAGAGCGACGCCGGACGCACGGAGGGAAACGCTGCATTCAGTGGTGGTTACCTCCAAAGATGAGGAGGAAACCAGCGATGGGGTGATGGACCGGCTTCGAGAAGCCATCGACGCAAAGGAAGGGTGGATTGAAGTAAAGAAAAGTCAGGAAGGCAAAAGGAAGGAAAATCATAGTTGGATTAGCCACCAAAGAAGAACGAGAAAAGTTGAAGAACAAGCTGAAAAATGACGCGGAAGACCTCAATGTCGAGGAAGTGAAAAACAAGGACCCACTTCTGGTTTTCCGGAGGGTCCTCAAGGTCCACACGGATGATGAGGTCCTGAAGGCCTTCCGGAACCAGAACCGGGACGTCTTTCACGGCCTCGACAAAGAGGAAGACAGGGTTGAAATAAAATACAGGAGGAAGTTAAGGAAACCCCTCATAAATGACATAGTTGTCTCCGTGTCTCCGGCTATATGGCAGAGGGCGACGGACAGAGGCATGATCCGGATTGACCTAATGCCAGTGAGGGTCGAAGACCAGTCCCCGCTGGTTCAGTGCACCCGCTGCCTTGGCTATGGCCATGGGAAGCGGTTCTGCACTGAATCGGCGGACCTGTGCAGCCACTGCAGCGGTACCCACCTGAGGGCAGAGTGCCCGGAGTGGGCGGCGGCAGTGCCGCCGAAATGCAGAAACTGCACAAAGGCTGGCCTGGAAAATGCCCAGCACAATGCGTTCGACAAAACCTGCCAAATAAGGCGGAAGTGGGACGCCTTAGCACGGTCAACAATAGCGTACTGCTAAAGGCAGCCTAGCGGAAAAACGCCCCTACAGGTTTGTTCAGGCTAACCTGCAGAAGGCGAAACTAGCCACAAATGAACTTTTGCTGGAAGCAGTTGAGCGGGGCATAGCAGCGGCCCTCATTCAGGAACCATATGTGGATATGTCAAACAAAATGGGAAGCCGACGCGGTCTGAGGGTCTTCCAGGCACCAGGAGGCTTGGACGACAGAGTCAAGGCAGCAATCGCGGTCTTTGACTCCGACCTAAACGTCGTCCAATACCCCGAACTAACCACCAGCAACATTGCAGTCGTGGAAGTTCAAACTGAGGCCTGGAACATCACTCTTGTTTCATTCTATTTCGAGCCAGACAGGGACATCGAGCCGTACCTCCTCCACCTAAAACACATTGTTGAAAAGCTGAAGCCCAAGTGCCTTGTAATTGGTGGAGACGCAAATGCCAAGAGCGCTTGGTGGGGCAGCCAAAAAACAGACGAGAGGGGGGAGAGCATGGCCGATACAATCCACGAGCTGGACTTACACATCCTGAATGTCGGCACCACGCCTACTTTCGACACCATTAGGGGTGGGAAAAGATACTGCAGTTTCGTCGACGTAACCGCCTGCTCATCCGAACTGCTGGACCTGATCGTGGACTGGAAGGTAGACACGGACATAACGGGCTCCGACCATAACGGCATCACCTTTGGGATCACGTTAAAAAGGTCCAAAGGACTCAAGGTTGAAAGAACAACACGGGTTTTCAACACAAAGAAAGCAAACTGGGACCTTTTTGACGAAAAACTAAGACAACTAAAAATAGGTAATAATATAAATTTAGAAGAACTTCAAAATTTTGACAACCAAGAAGATTTAGAACAGTATATAAATAAATTCAATGAGGTTATAACAAAGGCATGTAACCATGCCATCCCAAGGAAAAAAGAAGTGAGAAACTTACCTTGCCGTGGTGGTCGCAGAAGCTTGCCTCCATGAAGTCGGAACTGAAGACCTCAAAAACAGGATCCGAAACGCAGCACCGGTCCGAAGGGCAACCGTCGTTGGCGAATACCTAAAAAAGAAAGAGGAATATGAGATAGCGGCTGTCGACGCACAAACGGAAGGGTGGAAGGAGTTCTGCGGGAGACAGGACAGGGAAGGGGTATGGGAGGGCATATACAGGGTGTTGGCCAAGACAACAAAAAGGGAGGAGGACAAACCCTTGGAGGAGGAGGGGAAGCCACTAGACATGAAGAGATCAGCGGACTTATTAGCCAGGACCTTCTACCCGAGGGACTCGGCAAATAGTGATAACCCACAGCACCGTGAGCTAAGAGAGAGAGCCAAGAAGGTGAATGAGGGCGGACATGGTGACATGGACGACCCCCCATTCACTATTAACGAGCTACTCACGGCCGCTGAGTCCTTCAACCCGAAGAAGGCCCCTGGCTTTGACGGCTTCACCGCCGACATATGTTTGAGGGTCATCCGTGGCGACCCCGACTTCTTCCTTGCCTTGGTCAACAAATGCCTAGCGCTCAGCGTCTTCCCCAGAGCCTGGAAAAAAGCTACGGTGGTGGTACTCAAAAAACCAGGAAAGGACAGTTACAGTTCTCCAAAATCTTACAGACCCATCGGCCTTCTGCCAATCCTGGGAAAGATTTTCGAGAAGATGCTGGTCGCCCGCCTGAAACACTACCTCCTGCCTAAGCTGAGCAAGCACCAATACGGCTTTATACCCCAAAGGAGCACCGAGGACTCCCTCTATACGCTGACCCAACACATTTATGGCAAATTAAAGGACAAAAAGATAGTAACCATGGTCTCGTTAGATATAGAGGGAGCCTTCGACAGCGCATGGTGGCCGGCTATTAAAGTCAGACTCGCGGAGGCGGGATGTCCGATTAACATCAGGCGGACTTTCGACAGCTACCTCTCTGAAAGAGCTGTGACTGTCCGGTACGGAGGAGAAGAGACTACCACCGAAACAAATAAAGGATGCGTGCAAGGCTCCATCGCTGGCCCGATTCTCTGGAACCTCTTACTCGACCCGCTCCTAAAAACCCTCGAGAAACGGGGGGTTTATTTCCACGCATTCGCCGACGACGTTGTCCTCGTTTTCGACGGAGACACCGCCCTCGACATCGAAATCCAAGCAAACAGTATTCTTCGATTCGTTGAGGAATGGGGCGTCCTAAACAAACTTAAATTTGCTGCCCAAAAAACTAACGCCATGACGGTCACTAAGAAGCTGAAATTCGACACGCCCCGACTTTGCATGGGCGGGATTAATATCGGCGAAACCAGAGAGATGAAGTTGCTGGGGTGACCTTTGACAACAAACTTCACCTTTAATGCACACGTGGCAAACGTGTGCAAGAAGGCCATAAACATCTACAAGCAGCTAGCAAAAGCAGCAAAGATTAGTTGGGGACTAAACCCCGAGGTAACCCGCGCGATTTACATGGCCGCCGTGGAACCGGTGATACTCTACGCTGCAAGTGTGTGGGCCCCAGCGGCAGAGAAAATATGCGTGAGGAAACTGCTGAACTCTGTGCAGCGCGGTTTTGCCCAAAAAATCTGCAGGGCCTATCGCACGATCTCCCTGAACTCAGGCCTCATCCTGGCGGGCTTGCTCCCCTTGATCTCCGCATACGCGAAGCCGCTTCGCTGTACCGGATCAAGAGGGGCTCGCGGACAGGGAGATCGAGCGAACGGCACCAGCAACAGAAGCTCCTCACCCTGCTGAGCATATCGACCTGGGGTTCATCAGCCTGGAAGACCGGCAACAGGTGGATTCTAGCGGCGACTTCGCCGTTAGAATCTACACTGACGGCAGCAAGATTGACGGAGGGGTAGGCGCCGCGCTCTCCATTTGGAGAGGCGCGGCGGAGACCAAATCCGTCAAACTTAGACTGTCGCCATATTGCACGGTCTACCAGGCTGAGCTCTTGGCGATATGCGAGGCAACTACTAGAATACGGAAAATAAACGCTCCCTCTTTTGGAATCTACAGCGACTCAACGGCTGCCTTGCAAACGGTCGTAAACTCCGCTTCCTCCACCCATTAGCTGTTGAAACAAGAAGAAATATTAAAGATATTTCTCAACAAAACAAGGTGTTAAAACTGTTTTGGATTAAAGCCCACGCAGGATTGGAGGGAAACGAGAGGGCAGACCAACTAGCCAAGGAGGCCGCTGTGGATTCCAAGAGAAGACCGGTGTACGATTTGTGTCCAGCCTCATACGTCAAGCGAATACTCCGAGATGATTCGCTTGACGTATGGAACAATAGGTACAGCACGGGCGAAACCGCGGGCATCACGAAGAAATTCTTCCCAGTCGCCTCGGAGGCCTACAAGACTGTAAGAAGAATCGATCACTGCAGCGAAACCACGCAGCTGTTCACCGGACACGGCGGCTTCGCGGACTACCTGCACCGTTTCAAGTGTTCGAATAGCAATGGATGCGCCTGCGATGCAGATGAACCGGAAACAATACTGCACATTATTACAGAATGCCCTATCTTCTATAGACTTCGGACCGAGACAGAGATGACCATTGACGCAGACATAAAGACCGAAAACTTACCGACAATCATGAAAAGTAAAAAATGGCACAAATTTTTAGACTATAGCGTCAAAGTCATTGAAATTGTAAATAAGCGGCACCGCAGTCAGACCTAGGTCTGATTGCTGTGTCGCTACTAAAATATGGTATCG
>JAEMBS010000302.1:10000-31345 GCA_018467065.1 Ephestia elutella
ACCAACCAACCAACCAACCAACCAACCAACCAACCAACCAACCAACCAACCAACCAACCAACCAACCAACCAACCAACCAACCAACCAACCAACCAACCAACCAACCAACCAACCAACCAACCAACCAACCAACCAACCAACCAACCAACCAACCAACCAACCAACCAACCAACCAACCAACCAACCAACCAACCAACCAACCAACCAACCAACCAACCAACCAACCAACCAACCAACCAACCAACCAACCAACCAACCAACCAACCAACCAACCAACCAACCAACCAACCAACCAACCAACCAACCAACCAACCAACCAACCAACCAACCAACCAACCAACCAACCAACCAACCAACCAACCAACCAACCAACCAACCAACCAACCAACCAACCAACCAACCAACCAACCAACCAACCAACCAACCAACCAACCAACCAACCAACCAACCAACCAACCAACCAACCAACCAACCAACCAACCAACCAACCAACCAACCAACCAACCAACCAACCAACCAACCAACCAACCAACCAACCAACCAACCAACCAACCAACCAACCAACCAACCAACCAACCAACCAACCAACCAACCAACCAACCAACCAACCAACCAACCAACCAACCAACCAACCAACCAACCAACCAACCAACCAACCAACCAACCAACCAACCAACCAACCAACCAACCAACCAACCAACCAACCAACCAACCAACCAACCAACCAACCAACCAACCAACCAACCAACCAACCAACCAACCAACCAACCAACCAACCAACCAACCAACCAACCAACCAACCAACCAACCAACCAACCAACCAACCAACCAACCAACCAACCAACCAACCAACCAACCAACCAACCAACCAACCAACCAACCAACCAACCAACCAACCAACCAACCAACCAACCAACCAACCAACCAACCAACCAACCAACCAACCAACCAACCAACCAACCAACCAACCAACCAACCAACCAACCAACCAACCAACCAACCAACCAACCAACCAACCAACCAACCAACCAACCAACCAACCAACCAACCAACCAACCAACCAACCAACCAACCAACCAACCAACCAACCAACCAACCAACCAACCAACCAACCAACCAACCAACCAACCAACCAACCAACCAACCAACCAACCAACCAACCAACCAACCAACCAACCAACCAACCAACCAACCAACCAACCAACCAACCAACCAACCAACCAACCAACCAACCAACCAACCAACCAACCAACCAACCAACCAACCAACCAACCAACCAACCAACCAACCAACCAACCAACCAACCAACCAACCAACCAACCAACCAACCAACCAACCAACCAACCAACCAACCAACCAACCAACCAACCAACCAACCAACCAACCAACCAACCAACCAACCAACCAACCAACCAACCAACCAACCAACCAACCAACCAACCAACCAACCAACCAACCAACCAACCAACCAACCAACCAACCAACCAACCAACCAACCAACCAACCAACCAACCAACCAACCAACCAACCAACCAACCAACCAACCAACCAACCAACCAACCAACCAACCAACCAACCAACCAACCAACCAACCAACCAACCAACCAACCAACCAACCAACCAACCAACCAACCAACCAACCAACCAACCAACCAACCAACCAACCAACCAACCAACCAACCAACCAACCAACCAGAGTTCATGGGTTATGCTCCGGCCTTAGTATTTATTGTAATGGAACCCCATAGCGAGTTCCACTTTATTACGGAACGAAATAGCGACATCTAGTGACAAAGGGTTGCAAACATTGGAAGTTAAATTGCTTTTCCGCCGTTATTAGACCTTCTGTTAGTTGAGACTTTTGAGTGTGGTATAAACTACCTATTGCCATGAGCTGTATACAATGAATTACAGATTACCTGTATCCATATCGATTGAGCCATTTGTGTCAAATTCTCCATTTTAGTAATGTATCATTTTATTAATACAAAAAAAAAAATTACAAAAAACAATACATGTACACTTTTTTCAATTTGAAATTGGCTTAACAATATTCACCACTATGACTGGAAACAGCTGTTGGATTCAAGGTCAATCATCTACAACTAACAAAATTAAATCACACCTTGACTCGGCGCCTGGTACTGTAATAAATTAGAATTTGCGAAAGAGGTTCCTCGGTTGTTTGTAATATATTGGGTAAAACTAAACGCAGGCGTTTCGCATTGCTGCCGCCAGAGGGCGTTCGGGGTTTTCACACTGCTAGCGTGGATGGCTCGCGGACGGTCGCCATTGCATTGTCCAGGGCGATATCGGTTTGATTTTAATACGCGGAGCGGTCTCGCGTCTTTTGCTTGTTGTTTAGTTTGAGTGATAATTGTGAATCTCCTGTTTGTTAAATAACTATTGAATTTGTGTTTGTGAAAAACTCTGTTATTGTGACTTTTTCTTGTGAGAGGTGAAACGTGGCTGGCTGTTCACATCTGGCTGTTCCCGAGTGAAACTACGGGAAGAAATCTATTTATTTGTCCTGGGGAATTGAGATCTCAAGGGTTAGGTAGGGTGATTAGGAATTCCCCCTTCCCGAAGACACTCAAGTTTGGATCCGAAGAGAAAGAAGATTTAATTTGGTAAGTGTTCAATTGTAGTTAATTTATAGGTTAGGTTATCATATAGGGCCCTGTAGCTCCCTTCATAAGCTACGGCGGTAGCAGACTGCGTTAAGTTAGTTAGGTTTTAGTCGGGCAAACGTGGTGCCGCGTGGAGATTTTTTCCCGGTACTTATTTTTACCGGTGGTTTTTTCCCGGTGAAGTTCCGGTACAGAATTCTTCCCGCCGCTTCGTTTGTCCGGATTCTCGCTGCCACATTTTCTGGCAGCAGAGCGTAGTTGCTCTGCACATTTTCTGGTAGCAGAGCGTAGTTTATCTACCCTCTATTTGTTCGTTTGTAAAAAATAATTAATTGTTTGTAAAAATTATTAGATTTTTCTTAGTTTGTTTGTATAAGAATATTTGTAACCTTTTTTGTATTTGTTTGCGGTTTGTACCGTGCGTTCCGGGTTTGTGCCATTCTCATACCTACCGCGGTTCTTCGTGTAGTTGCTTGATTTTGTTGTTTTTTATTTACCTTTTGTTATTTTTTGTTTGTGACTTGACGCGATGGCGAAGGCCTCCAATGCTAGGGCGACACTCGCCAACGAATTGAGATGGTTTGTGACGGCCGGAGGACTCCTGTCCCGGAAGGACAGGGAGGGCGCCATACTGCTAAGAGCGGATCACCTCCACTCACGATTGATTAGCGCGGAAGCGGCCATGGCGGCGCTTACCGAAGCCGATCTTACCCCGGAGGCCTACGCAGGTCACATGGCGGACATGGACCAGATCCTGAGTCTGCACGATGATATCGCGGAGGCGGTGACCGCAATAAGGGCGAGACAGGCTGGCGGACCAGCCCCTCGCACACCTGTTAGACAGGAAGGACCAGCGGTTACTGGTCGGCTCCCCACCCTTCAGCTGTCCCACTTTGGGGGTAGGATGGAGGAGTGGGTAGCATATAAAAATATGTTTGAGTCCCTGGTCGTAGCACGACAGGATTTGTCGAAGGCCCAGAAGATGGCCTACCTCCTCTCCACTCTTGAGGATGAAGCGCGGTCGCTCATCCAGCACCTCCGGGTGGAGGACGACCAGTACGATACGGCTTGGGAGTTATTGAACTCCCGCTACCAAAACTTACGTTTGTTAGCGGATGCGCACGCCGCACAGTTGATGGCCCTGCCCAAGGTGGCCAACAGGGCACAGTTGCGCCTGCAGTTGCTCACGCCCGTTACAGTGGCCTGTAACGCGCTCCGCACACTGGGGCTGCCGGTGGACCAATGGTCTTTTTTGTTGGTGCACATTGTATTGGGCAAATTGCCCAATGACATCCGCTCGCGGTTTGAGCGCGAAAATGCGGAGCGGGATAGCACCACCCTACCAACATTCACTGACTTGGTGAAGTTTTTGGAGTTTGAGGCACGGGCTGCTGAGAATACCATGACGGACTCAGCGCCATCCAGAGCGCCTGAACGTAGGCCCTTGGAACCCTCATGGCGAGGGAGGCCCCAACAGGGACGGCAACCGCCACCGCGTGGAGCTGGTGCGCGGGTTGCACACACGGCAGCAGTCGCGAGGGACGCGGACTGCCTGCAATGTGGTCGGATGGGCCACAGCCTGCTGCAATGCAGGGACTGGCAGGGACTGCCAGTACAAGATCGGCGCCGCATGGCAAAGCGGCATGAACTTTGCTTTTATTGTTTGGGCGGTCACTATGCACGTGACTGTCCCAGTGCCATACCATGCAGTGCATGCCGTGGGCGGCACCACGCGATGCTTTGCATGAACCGCAACGGGGATGGCACCCGGATGTTGAGGCAGGGGTCCCCTATGGGCGGGGGCGCTCCTGCGCGAAGCCCTCCACCACCGGACGGAGGACGCGGCTTCGCTCGTCGCACCCCCTCGGGAGGGGGTCGCGTACCTGCGCGGGTCTTGGCGGACCGGGACCACGCGCCCCAAGGTCATGGCCAGTATGTAGCTGGCCAGGCCCCGGATAGGGCCCCCATGGGCGGGGGCCCTAGATCGGACGTGAGAGTGGGGACACCCCCCTCCACGCGGGTTACCACTACCCACCACATGCAGCCGCAGCGGTTTTCTCCGCCGCTGCACGAGTACCCACGGCTGGAGTACCACCCGCCGTACCATCTGTATGGCCGGGCCGCGGGTTATGCCCCCCCTCAGATGGGGATGTGCACTCGCCCGCCATATTATCCGGGTCAGTGGCGCGCCCCTGGTTTGGAGAGAGTGGGGAGCCCGTAACTAGCTTGCTCCCTTGCTGGGACAGAGCCGCGGACGGTTCTGCTCCCTACCGCGGTGGTCCGCGTATGGGGTCGTAGGGGGGAAGCCATTAATTTGAGAGCTCTGTTGGACTCAGGGGCTCAAAGCAGTTTGGTTACCACTCGAGTGGCACGCCAGTTAGGTTTAGTCGTGGAAGACTCGCCTGTGCCACTTCTTGGAGTTGGTGGCATACAAGTGAAGTGTCTGACGGGCCAGACACTTGTCACCTTTTCTTCGCTGAAGTCCTCCACAATGAGGATCACGACTTCGGCTATGGTAATGGATACCATTGCGGGTTGGCACCCCTCGACAGACATACCGCCGGGTGTGTTGTCTTTGGTTTCGGGTCTGGATTTGGCCGACCCCTTTGTCTTTCATCCCGGCCCAGTGGACTTGCTCCTGGGCTCGGACGTATTGGGTTGGATTTTGTTGGGTACACAGAAGGCTCTGGGTTCGTCTTCACTGATGGCAGTGTCTACGATTTTTGGTTTTGCCCTGATGGGCCCTGTGTTTGATAATGGCACCGCGGAGGAGCCACCGGTTGTCGCATCTGCGTCCTTGGCCAAGACCATGCAAAGGTTTTGGGAGGTGGAGGAGCCACCTATGAGTTCCAGGATGGATCCGGAACACGCTGAGTGCGAAGCCCTTTTTCGATCGACCACGGAGAGGTTGCCCTCCGGTCGGTTTGTAACTAGGTTACCCTTTGTTGCCTCTCGTCCTAGCCTAGGGCAAAGTAGGGCGCTTGCGGAGAAACGACTGCTGTCCATGGAGCGACGTATGCAGCGTGACCACGTACTTCGCGATAAATATATTGAATTTATGCGCGAGTACGAGGATTTGGGTCACATGTCTCCGGCTCGAGTTGATTGGAGCTCAACTGAGCATTATTTTTTGCCCCACCACGCGGTGGTGAAGGCCTCAACGGGCAAGTTGCGGACTGTCTTTGATGGGTCCGCACCCACTTCGAACGGAGTTTCGTTGAATCTATGTTTGCATTCAGGTCCCAAATTGCATAGGGACATAATTGACATCATCTTGAACTTTAGAAGACATCAAGTGGTTTTTGGCGCGGACATCCGGATGATGTTCCGCCAGACAGTCATACATCCTGAGGACAGGCGATTCCAGTTGATACTCTGGCGTGAGCGCCCTGAGGATCCTGTGACGGTGTATGAACTCAATACAAACACCTATGGTTTGAAATCTAGTCCCTATATCGCCATCAGATCATTGCTTGAATTGGCAGAGCGGGAACGGATCCGCTTTCCCCGTGGGGCTTCCGTGCTGTCACGTGACTTGTATGTTGATGACGTGTGCACCGGAGCCCAAAGTATTGAGGAGGCCCTCCTACTGCGGGATGAATTGATTGAAATATTGAAGACAGGTGGCTACGAGCTACGTAAGTGGTTGTCTAATGAGCCTAAAGTTCTAGAAGGGATCCCGGAGGATCACCAACAGAACCCTCACCTGTTTGAGGATGTGGATGATCCCAACAGGATAGCGGTGCTGGGCATGCAGTACCAGCCGCTAACCGATATTTTTACATTCCAAGTGGACTTGGAAATACCAAAGGTCTGGACTAAGAGAACGGTGTTGTCCGTAATAGCTCGTATGTTTGATCCAAGCGGTTGGATCAGTCCAGTGATATTCTCTGCGAAGTGTCTTCTTCAGAGACTTTGGACTTTGGGCGTCTCGTGGGACGAGCCGCTGTTTGGCTCTCCATTGGATGATTGGCTCGAGTTGTTTTCATCGATTAAGGAAGTCAATCGGATTGCCTTGCCTCGTCGAATATTGCCACCCGGGAAATATCGAGCCAGCCTGCATGGCTTTTGTGACGCGTCGGAGCGAGGCTATGCCGCGTCAGTCTATATGCGGACAGTTGACGCCGATGGCCGGGTCAATGTCTCGCTTTTGTTAGGGAAGAGCAAGGTCGCCCCCATCAGGACTAGGCTGACTATCCCCAAGCTTGAGTTGAGTGGAGCTCACCTTCTCTCTAAATTGTTGCATCACGTTGCCAGTGAGCTGGCGGCCACGGTCGAGATACGAGACATCTTCGCCTGGTCGGATAGCCAGGTCGCGCTTGCATGGTTGCGCGCGGCCCCACATACCTTGGAGGTTTTTG
This sequence comes from Ephestia elutella, assembly GCA_018467065.1. Lineage (NCBI taxonomy): Eukaryota > Metazoa > Arthropoda > Insecta > Lepidoptera > Pyralidae > Ephestia > Ephestia elutella. The sequence continues at coordinate 16,993 of JAEMBS010000302.1, forward strand.
TGGGAAATCGGGTTTCCCAAATCCAGAATATCGGAATTGATATAACATGGAGACATGTGCCGGGAGAGCTTAACCCAGCGGACTGTGCTTCCCGAGGTTGTACGGCACCAGAATTGGTGTCACACCCGCTCTGGTGGGGTCCAGAGTGGCTGATGGGATCAGAAACATCTTGGCCTGTCTGTCAGACAGATGTTACTTCTTTGAGTTTGACCGGGCTCCGTGTACATGCTGTAGTCGCTGAGACGACGTCGGAGCCGGATTGGCTACTTGCTCGGTATAGTAGCTTGGATAAGCTTCTGGGTGTTACCAGTTGGATTAAGCGTTTCATACATAATTGTAGAAACCCACAGGCAAAGCGGTTGGAGCCGATTGCAGGTGCAGAAGAGCGCCGGAGCGCATTGTTGCATTGGGTCCGTGTCGTGCAGACCGGACGGTTTGAGTCAGAGCTTCGTATTTTGCGCGACGGACGCGCTAAGTTGAAGGGCGCGGTCGCTCGTTTGAACCCGTACATCGACTCGGATGGGCTTCTTCGGGTTGGAGGCAGGCTCCGGAAGGCGGATCTTCCATATGAGACTCGCCATCCTCTGTTGTTGCCCAAGGGCGGACCCTTGGTGCAGCTTTTGGTGTCTGATCGACACATTCGTAACGCCCATGCTGGGTGCAATGCTTTGTTGGCTATTTTGCAACGCGAGTTTTGGATTTTGTCAGCCCGAAGAGCAATCCGTAGTGTTCTGTTTCGATGTATTGCATGTTATAGGTTGAAGGCATCCACGATGCAACCACAGATGGGTGATTTGCCCGCTGATCGAATCCGACCTTCGAGACCGTTTGACGGCGTTGGAACCGATTTTGCCGGTCCCTTTTCGATCAAGGCTTCTCCCTTTCGTAATGCCCGTATTGTGAAGGGCTATTTGTGTGTATTTGTTTGTTTGGCCACCAAGGCTGTCCATTTGGAGGTGGTATCGGCTCTGACTACGGAGGCCTTCGTCGCCGCGTTGGATCGCTTTGTTTCGCGTCGAGGTCTACCTTCCCTTATTAGGTCTGACAATGGCACAAACTATAAGGGAACTGTAAATTATCTTAAGGATGTTTCTGTGTTTATTGATAAAAATTGTACTAGTTTAAGTCAAATTGCTGCCCAAAGGGGAATAACCTGGAAGTTTAGTCCCCCAAGTTGCCCCCATTGGGGAGGGATTTTTGAAGCGGCTGTGAAATCCGCAAAGACCCACCTCCGCCGCATTATCGGAGAAACGGCTCTAACTTTTGAAGAGCTGGCCACAGTGTTTTGTAAAGTTGAGGCGGTCCTCAACTCTCGTCCTCTCTGTCCGCTATCTCCAGATCCAAATGACTTGGAAGCTCTCACCCCTGGTCATTTTTTGGTGGGAGGGCCGTTGAATGCCCTGCCCGAATACCCGTGGAAGGATGAACGCGTATATCGGTTGTCGCGTTTTCAAATGTTGCAGCAAATGAGCCAGGACTTTTGGCGTCGCTGGTCGCTTGAATATTTGCATTTGCTGCAGCAAAGAGTGAAGTGGACAGACAGGACTGAGCCTCCCAGGGAGGGTGATTTAGTATTGTTAAAAGAGGCAAATTTGCCCTCATTGCTTTGGCGACGAGCTCGCATATTACGTTTGATTCTTGGCGGAGATGGCACTCCGCGTGTGGCTGAGGTGTTGGTCGACGGTTCGATTTTAAGGAGAGGTGTGACCTCTCTCGCCCGCCTTCCCGTAGAGTAAGCTAGCGGTCTGCTTCTCAGACCGGGACGGGGGGATGTTTGTAATATATTGGGTAAAACTAAACGCAGGCGTTTCGCATTGCTGCCGCCAGAGGGCGTTCGGGGTTTTCACACTGCTAGCGTGGATGGCTCGCGGACGGTCGCCATTGCATTGTCCAGGGCGATATCGGTTTGATTTTAATACGCGGAGCGGTCTCGCGTCTTTTGCTTGTTGTTTAGTTTGAGTGATAATTGTGAATCTCCTGTTTGTTAAATAACTATTGAATTTGTGTTTGTGAAAAACTCTGTTATTGTGACTTTTTCTTGTGAGAGGTGAAACGTGGCTGGCTGTTCACATCTGGCTGTTCCCGAGTGAAACTACGGGAAGAAATCTATTTATTTGTCCTGGGGAATTGAGATCTCAAGGGTTAGGTAGGGTGATTAGGAATTCCCCCTTCCCGAAGACACTCAAGTTTGGATCCGAAGAGAAAGAAGATTTAATTTGGTAAGTGTTCAATTGTAGTTAATTTATAGGTTAGGTTATCATATAGGGCCCTGTAGCTCCTTCATAAGCTACGGTGGTAGCAGACTGCGTTAAGTTAGTTAGGTTTTAGTCGGGCAAACGTGGTGCCGCGTGGAGATTTTTTCCCGGTACTTATTTTTACCGGTGGTTTTTTCCCGGTGAAGTTCCGGTACAGAATTCTTCCCGCCGCTTCGTTTGTCCGGATTCTCGCTGCCACATTTTCTGGCAGCAGAGCGTAGTTGCTCTGCACATCGGTCTTTCGTTTTTTATCAAATAATGGCATTTTCATTATATCTGAAGATTTGACATTCTGACAAGATAAAAAAAGGTTATTACAAAATTTTCAAATCAACTCTGAACAAGCTAATTATTAAAAAATAAAAAACACGACTGACAACTCACATAGCCTATGTCATTCGGGCTAATGCAAGGAATCTAAAGATACCTCTCACATCAAAATGTGTTAAGCCGTTCAGGGCTTATGGTGGAATAAAGAAATAACATACATACATACATGAACCCTGAAAACATAACACTCCTTTTTTGGTCAGTCGTGTAAAAAGGCGTCGCCTCCATCTTGTTAGGCTGATACCTATGTGATCCTGGTGTGGTCAAAAATTACATTAAACAAATATTCCGAGTGTTTTAATTTCTATTCATCTTCATGAATCGTGACAAAAAATTAAGGTAATACAAGGGATTCATGGAACAATGGGAGGTTCTTTCGGAAAAATATCCAAAGCCTTTACAAGGTGTAACGGAAAGGGTATTACTATACAAAGTGGAAAGATTCGTTACCGTGAGTAGTTCCTTTATGTGAAGTTTCAGATTATTTTAAGCACTTTTAAAAAGGAGTGTTAAAAAAATAAATGATAAAACGAAATCTTTGCCATGTAAACAAACACTGCACATCACTATTCAGGATATTTCAATGTCAAGGTTGTCTTTGCACTGCTCACACAATATCACAACACAAATTATTTCACCTTCTCGGTTATTATGAAAACCTGGTACTTTGAGCAGTATCCGCTTTCGTCACCTTTTGACAGTTTATACCAATGTTTTCACAAAGAAACTGCCTACACGTGCAGAGCGGCGCAGCACAGCAGCGGCGGGAATTTTTCAATTTAACCTTACTTTAAATTGATTAATCATTGTAAAAAAAAAACCATTCGCAAGTCGCTTTTCAGTGTTTTCATCATGTTTTTAATTAGAAATCAAATAACTCGCATAAATATTTTTTGACCGAGCGAGCGAAGCGAGCGAGGGCTATAATTCAAGTTGGGGCGAAAATACATTGTTTGTATGTATGTATGTATGTATGTATGTATGTATGTATGTATGTATGTATGTATGTTTGTTCCGCGATAACTCTCGAACCGTTGAATTAATTTCGATAATATTAAGAATACGTGTAGCAACTATCCATGGAATTTTTAAGTTCGTTGCGCAACAAAATCGGTTCAGCCGTTTTAGAGAAATACGCATTTTTATGAAAAAAATTATTGCTCTATAACTTTTGAACCGTTATTCAGATTTGGATGAAACTTCACAAATCACGAGATAGTATCACTATTTTTCTCATGTATATTGTATATCAAAATTGTTTCACCAGTTTTAGAGATATTGAGTTAAAACATGAATCGTTCATTTTCGTATCAGCGACATCTAGTGACATTTTTGTAACTACATGTTCCGTGATAATTATCAAAACGTTGAATTGATTTCGTTGATATTAGGAATGCGTGTAGGAAGTATTCCTAGAATTTTTAAGTTCTTTGCGCATCTTTTAAAATAGAGATATTGAGTTGAAACATGAATGAATCGTTCATTTTCGTATCAGCGACATCTAGTGACATTTTTGTACATATATTTAATTAATTTCGTGGAATGCGTGTAGCAAGTATTTTGCCCGCGGCTTCGCCCGCGTGAATTTCCCACGGGAACAGTGCTTTTTCCCGGGATGAAAGGTACGGTGGGCCACATAGAAAACCTGAGACCGCTGCACCTAAAATACGATCCACTATAGAAGATTGGTTCAGTAGATAAAACGTGAAGAGGTAACAAACAAACAAACTCACTTTCGCATTTATAATAATAAGTAGTTGTAGATTCATTTAGCCGTTATACGTAGGTATTTTAGTGAAAATAAATATTTCTGTATGTTGCCAGTAATGACATATAGAACAGAGACGTGGTCGCTTACTATGGGCCTCATAAGAAGGCTCCCAAAGGGCGATGGAGCGCGCTATGCTCGGAGTTTCCCTGCGTGATCGAATCAGAAATGAGGAGATCCGTAGGAGAACTGAAGTAACCGACATAGCCCGCAGAATCGCGAAACTTAAGTGGCAGTGGGCGGGGCACATAGCTCGTAGAACAGATAGCCGTTGGGATAGAGAAGTTCTCGAGTGGCGACCACGAACCGGAAAACGCAGTGTTGGCAGGCCTCCCACTCGGTGGACCGACGACCTGGTGAAGGTCGCGGGATGCGCATGGATGCGGGCAGCGCAACCGGTCCGGTCGTTATGGAAATCCTTGGGGGAGGCCTTTGTCCAGCAGTGGACGTCTTTCGGCTGAGAGAGAAATATTTCTCTATAATTTTGTAACCGGTAATGAGATTTGAATGAAACTTAACATTTTATGAGATGAGTATGCTATATTTCTCATTTATGCTGAACTAGCTTTCTCCCGCGGTTTTGCCCGCGTAAATTTTCCACGGGAACCATGCCTTTTCCCGGGATGAAAGGTACCCTATGTCTTTCTCCGTAGGTACTTCTAACTATGTGTATGCGAAATTTCAGGAAGATTGGTTCAGTAGATAAAGCGTGAAGAGGTAACAAACAAATAAACGAACAAACAAACAAACTCACTTTCATATTTATAATACATATTAGTTAGGATTAGGATATTAAAATTGTTTAAACAGTTTCTGTGATATTGAGCTGAAACCTGAAACGTGACGAAAAATCTCGATTATAAATCACTTACTTTGGATAAAGTAGTCGTGGACATTGGCGTAAAAGAGTTGGCAGCCGGATGTACCTACATACGTAGCTCTTTCGAGATCAAAACGGTTTACAGATATTATATATTGATCCAGGTTTTGATTATATCCGCTTGAAAAAAATAAAAAAATGAAGTTGTTGCAGCTCAGAATAGATGAAGAAAGAAGGTTGGAAAATTTGTTCTCTACCGCGCAACAACTGAATAATGTTATGCGTTGCGCGTTACATTTTTGTTTTAACAGAATCCCGTATTTTACTGAAAATTCAAATTGGTTCAGTAAATTTACGTTCTCATATTTTTTAAATAATAATCGCGAGGTCTAAGTTCGCGGCGAACTACTAGTAAATATTGATAACGACAAAATATTATAATGTAATAGATTGTTTTGAAGATACCCTACAGAATGGCGAGCAGCGTTCTGAGGGTGGGAGTCTTCAAAACAAGAACTTTATTATTAGTAGCGAGGGTCGCGGAAGGTAGGTACCTATCGCAAGTGCAAGTGTCGTAGCGGTGCTCAATCAATCTATTTCCGATCGCAGATCGCTACTCCAATCTATTTTTCGATCAGTGTCGATCGAGGTGACCAGTTTAGGGTTTTAGATTAAGGGATTTTTACATATAAAAAAAGCTTGTAGAGAGAGTAAGAAACTAATTAATTCTTCCTGGCACGACAGTGGAGGATTTTTAGAATTATTGTAGTGCCCTGATTAGTATTTTTTCTTCTATATACTGCCAAATATATCTTGAAAAATTTGCGACTCTATCGATAGAGTAGCTTATTTTTTGAAATTCTAAAGGAAGGAAATTCTGAAGGAAGAAGGTACAGACTTAAAATCAAAATGTATAAAAATGGACAAATCATAATTGTGATTAAGAATAATTTATCATATCATGGAATGTAAGTCCGAAGGTAATAAAACGAGTCCTTTAATTGGGTCATTTGACTTATGATACTTCTCTTCGAGTATTTGAAGTTTGGCGATGAAAGACGTAAAAAGAAATTCAAGTGCTGACTGATAAATGAGAAGCTCCTGTTTGTAATATATTGGGTAAAACTAAACGCAGGCGTTTCGCATTGCTGCCGCCAGAGGGCGTTCGGGGTTTTCACACTGCTAGCGTGAATGGCGTCGCCATTGCATGGTCCAGGGCGATATCGGTTTGATTTTAATACGCGGAGCGGTCTCGCGTCTTTTGCTTGTTGTTTAGTTTGAGTGATAATTGTGAATCTCCTGTTTGTTAAATAACTATTGAATTTGTGTTTGTGAAAAACTCTGTTATTGTGACTTTTTCTTGTGAGAGGTGAAACGTGGCTGGCTGTTCACATCTGACTGTTCCCGAGTGAAACTACGGGAAGAAATCTATTTAGTTGTCCTGGGGAATTGAGATCTCAAGGGTTAGGTAGGGTGATTAGGAATTCCCCCTTCCCGAAGACACTCAAGTTTGGATCCGAAGAGAAAGAAGATTTAATTTGGTAAGTGTTCAATTGTAGTTAATTTATAGGTTAGGTTATCATATAGGGCCCTGTAGCTCCCTTCATAAGCTACGGTGGTAGCAGACTGCGTTAAGTTAGTTAGGTTTTAGTCGGGCAAACGTGGTGCCGCGTGGAGATTTTTTCCCGGTACTTAATTTTACCGGTGGTTTTTTCCCGGTGAAGTTCCGGTACAGAATTCTTCCCGCCGCTTCGTTTGTCCGGATTCTCTCTGCCACATTTTCTGGCAGCAGAGCGTAGTTGCTCTGCACATTTTCTGGTAGCAGAGCGTAGTTTATCTACCCTCTATTTGTTCGTTTGTAAAAAATAATTAATTGTTTGTAAAAATTATTAGATTTTTCTTAGTTTGTTTGTATAAGAATATTTGTAACCTTTTTTGTATTTGTTTGCGGTTTGTACCGTGCGTTCCGGGTTTGTGCCATTCTCATACCTACCGCGGTTCTTCGTGTAGTTGCTTGATTTTGTTGTTTTTTATTTACCTTTTGTTATTTTTTGTTTGTGACTTGACGCGATGGCGAAGGCCTCCAATGCTAGGGCGACACTCGCCAACGAATTGAGATGGTTTGTGACGGCCGGAGGACTCCTGTCCCGGAAGGACAGGGAGGGCGCCATACTGCTAAGAGCGGATCACCTCCACTCACGATTGATTAGCGCGGAAGCGGCCATGGCGGCGCTTACCGAAGCCGATCTTACCCCGGAGGCCTACGCAGGTCACATGGCGGACATGGACCAGATCCTGAGTCTGCACGATGATATCGCGGAGGCGGTGACCGCAATAAGGGCGAGACAGGCTGGCGGACCAGCCCCTCGCACACCTGTTAGACAGGAAGGACCAGCGGTTACTGGTCGGCTCCCCACCCTTCAGCTGTCCCACTTTGGGGGTAGGATGGAGGAGTGGGTAGCATATAAAAATATGTTTGAGTCCCTGGTCGTAGCACGACAGGATTTGTCGAAGGCCCAGAAGATGGCCTACCTCCTCTCCACTCTTGAGGATGAAGCGCGGTCGCTCATCCAGCACCTCCGGGTGGAGGACGACCAGTACGATACGGCTTGGGAGTTATTGAACTCCCGCTACCAAAACTTACGTTTGTTAGCGGATGCGCACGCCGCACAGTTGATGGCCCTGCCCAAGGTGGCCAACAGGGCACAGTTGCGCCTGCAGTTGCTCACGCCCGTTACAGTGGCCTGTAACGCGCTCCGCACACTGGGGCTGCCGGTGGACCAATGGTCTTTTTTGTTGGTGCACATTGTATTGGGCAAATTGCCCAATGACATCCGCTCGCGGTTTGAGCGCGAAAATGCGGAGCGGGATAGCACCACCCTACCAACATTCACTGACTTGGTGAAGTTTTTGGAGTTTGAGGCACGGGCTGCTGAGAATACCATGACGGACTCAGCGCCATCCAGAGCGCCTGAACGTAGGCCCTTGGAACCCTCATGGCGAGGGAAGCCCCCACAGGGACGGCAACCGCCACCGCGTGGAGCTGGTGTGCGGGTTGCACACACGGCAGCAGTCGCGGGGGACGCGGACTGCCTGCAATGTGGCCGGATGGGCCACAGCCTGCTGCAATGCAGGGACTGGCAGAGACTGCCAGTACAAGATCGGCGCCGCATGGCAAGGCGGCATGAACTATGCTTTTACTGTTTGGGCAGTCACTATGCACGTGACTGTCCCAGGGCCATACCATGCAGTGCATGCCGTGGGCTGCACCACGTGATGCTCTGCATGAACCGGAACGGGGATGGCCCCCGGTTGTTGAGGCAGGGGTCCCCTATGGGCGGGGGCGCTCCTGCGCGAAGCCCTCCACCATCGGACGGAGGACGCGGCTTCGCTCGTCGCACCCCCCTCGGGAGGGGTCGCGTACCGGCGCGGGTCTTGGCGGACCGGGACCACGCGCCCCAAGGTCATGGCCAGTATGTGGCTGGCCAGGCCCCGGATGGGGCCCCCATGGGCGGGGGCCCTAGATCGGACGTGAGAGTGGGGACACCCCCTCCACGCGGGTTACCAATACCCAACACATGCAGCCGCAGCGGTTTTCTCCGCCGCTGCACGAGTACCCACGGCTGGAGTACCACCCGCCGTACCATATGTATGGCCGGGCCGCGGGTTATGCCCCCCTCAGATGGGGATGTGCACTCGCCCGCCATATTATCCGGGTCAGTGGCGCGCCCCTGGTTTGGAGAGAGTGGGGAGCCCGTAACTAGCTTGCTCCCTTGCTGGGACAGAGCCGCGGACGGTTCTGCTCCCTACCGCGGTGGTCCGCGTATGGGGTCGTAGGGGAAGCCATTAATTTGAGAGCTCTGTTGGACTCAGGGGCTCAAAGCAGTTTGGTTACCACTCGAGTGGCACACCAGTTAGGTTTAGTCGTGGAAGACTCGCCTGTGCCACTTCTTGGAGTTGGTGGCATACAAGTGAAGTGTCTGACGGGCCAGACACTTGTCACCTTTTCTTCGCTGAAGTCCTCCACAATGAGGATCACGACTTCGGCTATGGTAATGGATACCATTGCGGGTTGGCACCCCTCGACAGACATACCGCCGGGTGTGTTGTCTTTGGTTTCGGGTCTGGATTTGGCCGACCCCTTTGTCTTTCATCCCGGCCCAGTGGACTTGCTCCTGGGCTCGGACGTATTGGGTTGGATTTTGTTGGGTACACAGAAGGCTCTGGGTTCGTCTTCACTGATGGCAGTGTCTACGATTTTTGGTTTTGCCCTGATGGGCCCTGTGTTTGATAATGGCACCGCGGAGGAGCCACCGGTTGTCGCATCTGCGTCCTTGGCCAAGACCATGCAAAGGTTTTGGGAGGTGGAGGAGCCACCTATGAGTTCCAGGATGGATCCGGAACACGCTGAGTGCGAAGCCCTTTTTCGATCAACCACGGAGAGGTTGCCCTCCGGTCGGTTTGTAACTAGGTTACCCTTTGTTGCCTCTCGTCCTAGCCTAGGGCAAAGTAGGGCGCTTGCGGAGAAACGACTGCTGTCCATGGAGCGACGCATGCAGCGTGACCACGTACTTCGCGATAAATATATTGAATTTATGCGCGAGTACGAGGATTTGGGTCACATGTCTCCGGCTCGAGTTGATTGGAGCTCAACTGAGCATTATTTTTTGCCCCACCACGCGGTGGTGAAGGCCTCAACGGGCAAGTTGCGGACTGTCTTTGATGGGTCCGCACCCACTTCGAACGGGGTTTCGTTGAATCTGTGTTTGCATTCGGGTCCCAAATTGCATAGGGACATAATTGACATCATCTTGAACTTTAGAAGACATCAAGTGGTTTTTGGTGCGGACATCCGGATGATGTTCCGCCAGACAGTCATACATCCTGAGGACAGGCGATTCCAGTTGATACTCTGGCGTGAGCGCCCTGAGGATCCTGTGACGGTGTATGAACTCAACACAAACACGTATGGTTTGAAATCTAGTCCCTATATCGCCATCAGATCATTGCTTGAATTGGCAGAGCGGGAACGGATCCGCTTTCCCCGTGGGGCTTCCGTGCTGTCACGTGACTTGTATGTTGATGACGTGTGCACCGGAGCCCAAAGTATTGAGGAGGCCCTCCTACTGCGGGATGAATTGATTGAAATATTGAAGACAGGTGGCTACGAGCTACGTAAGTGGTTGTCTAATGAGCCTAAAGTTCTAGAAGGGATCCCGGAGGATCACCAACAGAACCCTCACCTGTTTGAGGATGTGGATGATCCCAACAGGATAGCGGTGCTGGGCATGCAGTACCAGCCGCTAACCGATATTTTTACATTCCAAGTGGACTTGGAAATACCAAAGGTCTGGACTAAGAGAACGGTGTTGTCCGTAATAGCCCGTATGTTTGATCCAAGCGGTTGGATCAGTCCAGTGATATTCTCTGCGAAGTGTCTTCTTCAGAGACTTTGGACTTTGGGCGTCTCGTGGGACGAGCCGCTGTTTGGTCCTCCATTGGATGATTGGCTCGAGTTGTTTTCATCGATTAAGGAAGTCAATCGGATTGCCTTGCCTCGTCGAATATTGCCCCCCGGGAAATATCGAGCCAGCCTGCATGGCTTTTGTGACGCGTCGGAGCGAGGCTACGCCGCGTCAGTCTATATGCGGACAGTTGACGCCGATGGCCGGGTCAATGTCTCGCTTTTGTTAGGGAAGAGCAAGGTCGCCCCCATCAGGACTAGGCTGACTATTCCCAAGCTTGAGTTGAGTGGAGCTCACCTTCTCTCTAAATTGTTGCATCACGTTGCCAGTGAACTGGCGGCCACGGTCGAAATACGGGACATCTTCGCCTGGTCGGATAGCCAGGTCGCGCTTGCATGGTTGCGCGCGGCCCCACATACCTTGGAGGTTTTTGTGGGAAATCGGGTTTCCCAAATCCAGAATATCGGAATTGATATAACATGGAGACATGTGCCGGGAGAGCTTAACCCAGCGGACTGTGCTTCCCGAGGTTGTACGGCACCAGAATTGGTGTCACACCCGCTCTGGTGGGGTCCAGAGTGGCTGATGGGATCAGAAACTTCTTGGCCTGTCTGTCAGACAGATGTTACTTCTTTGAGTTTGACCGGGCTCCGTGTACATGCTGTAGTCGCTGAGACGACGTCGGAGCCGGATTGGCTACTTGCTCGGTATAGTAGCTTGGATAAGCTTCTGGGTGTTACCAGTTGGATTAAGCGTTTCATACATAATTGTAGAAACCCACAGGCAAAGCGGTTGGAGCCGATTGCAGGTGCAGAAGAGCGCCGGAGCGCATTGTTGCATTGGGTCCGTGTCGTGCAGACCGGACGGTTTGAGTCAGAGCTTCGTATTTTGCGCGACGGACGCGCTAAGTTGAAGGGCGCGGTCGCTCGTTTGAACCCGTACATCGACTCGGATGGGCTTCTTCGGGTTGGAGGCAGGCTCCGGAAGGCGGATCTTCCATATGAGACTCGCCATCCTCTGTTGTTGCCCAAGGGCGGACCCTTGGTGCAGCTTTTGGTGTCTGATCGACACATTCGTAACGCCCATGCTGGGTGCAATGCTTTGTTGGCTATTTTGCAACGCGAATTTTGGATTTTGTCTGCCCGAAGAGCAATCCGTAGTGTCCTGTTTCGATGTATTGCATGTTATAGGTTGAAGGCATCCACGATGCAACCACAGATGGGTGATTTGCCCGCTGATCGAATCCGACCTTCGAGACCGTTTGACGGCGTTGGAACCGATTTTGCCGGTCCCTTTTCGATCAAGGCTTCTCCCTTTCGTAATGCCCGTATTGTGAAGGGCTATTTGTGTGTATTTGTTTGTTTGGCCACCAAGGCTGTCCATTTGGAGGTGGTATCGGCTCTGACTACGGAGGCCTTCGTCGCCGCGTTGGATCGCTTTGTTTCGCGTCGAGGTCTACCTTCCCTTATTAGGTCTGACAATGGCACAAACTATAAAGGAACTGTAAATTATCTTAAGGATGTTTCTGTGTTTATTGATAAAAATTGTACTAGTTTAAGTCAAATTGCTGCCCAAAGGGGAATAACCTGGAAGTTTAGTCCCCCAAGTTGCCCCCATTGGGGAGGGATTTTTGAAGCGGCTGTGAAATCCGCAAAGACCCACCTCCGCCGCATTATCGGAGAAACGGCTCTAACTTTTGAAGAGCTGGCCACAGTGTTTTGTAAAGTTGAGGCGGTCCTCAACTCTCGTCCTCTCTGTCCGCTATCTCCAGATCCAAATGACTTGGAAGCTCTCACCCCTGGTCATTTTTTGGTGGGAGGGCCGTTGAATGCCCTGCCCGAATACCCGTGGAAGGATGAACGCGTATATCGGTTGTCGCGTTTTCAAATGTTGCAGCAAATGAGCCAGGACTTTTGGCGTCGCTGGTCGCTTGAATATTTGCATTTGCTGCAGCAAAGAGTGAAGTGGACAGACAGGACTGAGCCTCCCAGGGAGGGTGATTTAGTATTGTTAAAAGAGGCAAATTTGCCCTCATTGCTTTGGCGACGAGCTCGCATATTACGTTTGATTCTTGGCGGAGATGGCACTCCGCGTGTGGCTGAGGTGTTGGTCGACGGTTCGATTTTAAGGAGAGGTGTGACCTCTCTCGCCCGCCTTCCCGTAGAGTAAGCTAGCGGTCTGCTTCTCAGACCGGGACGGGGGGATGTTTGTAATATATTGGGTAAAACTAAACGCAGGCGTTTCGCATTGCTGCCGCCAGAGGGCGTTCGGGGTTTTCACACTGCTAGCGTGAATGGCGTCGCCATTGCATGGTCCAGGGCGATATCGGTTTGATTTTAATACGCGGAGCGGTCTCGCGTCTTTTGCTTGTTGTTTAGTTTGAGTGATAATTGTGAATCTCCTGTTTGTTAAATAACTATTGAATTTGTGTTTGTGAAAAACTCTGTTATTGTGACTTTTTCTTGTGAGAGGTGAAACGTGGCTGGCTGTTCACATCTGACTGTTCCCGAGTGAAACTACGGGAAGAAATCTATTTAGTTGTCCTGGGGAATTGAGATCTCAAGGGTTAGGTAGGGTGATTAGGAATTCCCCCTTCCCGAAGACACTCAAGTTTGGATCCGAAGAGAAAGAAGATTTAATTTGGTAAGTGTTCAATTGTAGTTAATTTATAGGTTAGGTTATCATATAGGGCCCTGTAGCTCCCTTCATAAGCTACGGTGGTAGCAGACTGCGTTAAGTTAGTTAGGTTTTAGTCGGGCAAACGTGGTGCCGCGTGGAGATTTTTTCCCGGTACTTAATTTTACCGGTGGTTTTTTCCCGGTGAAGTTCCGGTACAGAATTCTTCCCGCCGCTTCGTTTGTCCGGATTCTCTCTGCCACATTTTCTGGCAGCAGAGCGTAGTTGCTCTGCACAGCTCCATTATAATCGGAAAACATGGTCACCATACTATCGATGCAATTAGCTCACATCTGCATGATGCTCTTAAATGGCAGTCGCAGGCGCATCTCTGTTGGCCGACGCGCGGGGCGGCCACTCGCCTTGTAGGGCTGCGCCGGCGCCGCGTGGTGGCGGTATATAGCCGCGGCGCGAGCTGCCAGCCCTCCACTACCGCCGCCGCGACCGTCCGGACCGCGCTGTGAGTCCGCTTATCTTTGCTTCACTAACTCGCTTTAGTATCTAAACTGCTCACTTTTACAGTGAACTAACCATACATACAATCTTGTGGCTTGCAGCGAACCGAATATTGTCAGTTGGAAAAGCGAAGTATAAAGTGTTTCATTGTTTCATTTCAGGTAACTAGTGATATCGTGTGGAGTGCGTGGTGTAGTCAGCAAACATGTGTGACGATGATGCGGGCGCGCTTGTTGTGGACAATGGGTCCGGAATGTGCAAGGCAGGCTTCGCGGGAGACGACGCCCCTCGCGCCGTGTTCCCGTCCATCGTCGGCCGCCCGCGCCACCAGGGCGTCATGGTGGGCATGGGTCAGAAAGACTCCTATGTGGGAGATGAGGCTCAGAGCAAGAGAGGTATCCTCACGTTGAAATATCCCATTGAGCACGGCATTATCACCAACTGGGACGACATGGAAAAGATCTGGCATCACACTTTCTATAACGAGTTGCGCGTAGCGCCAGAAGAGCACCCGATCTTGCTGACGGAGGCACCGCTTAACCCCAAAGCCAACCGTGAGAAGATGACACAGATCATGTTCGAG
>JAEMBS010000303.1:0-31179 GCA_018467065.1 Ephestia elutella
GAGGAGCTATTACGGCCAATGACCGAGCCGACGAATTATTGGAGGATTTCAATTTACTTTATTATCTATTTATTTATGCGTAATCTTTGAATGATGAGCGAAGCTGGTGGAAATTAACAGAAAAGCGGTGGAGTAGATATTAATTCATGTTTTTTACATTTGGCTGTGGTGGTGGTTTACTGGCCTGTGGTGTGGCCCTAGAATAGCACCAACCCATCTCTTCCCGTGGGTGTCGTAAGAGGCGACTAAGGGATTAAAAAAACCGGAGGATGGGCAGCAGCATCTTTCCGCGTACTATGCCATCACACTGTGATCGCCAACCCGCCTGCCAAGCGTGGCGATTACGGCAAAACCCCCCACGGATAAAATCCTTGGGGGAGGCCTTTGTCTAGCAGTGGACGTCTTTAGGCTGAGAGAGAGAGAGAGAGAGAGAGACATTTGGCTATTTAGACTTGCAATAATTAAGGCATGTGCAATTTTGGCAGGTGATTAATTCGAGTAATAAATTATATACTTGGATTTTAGAATATCAATAATACAATAATTGATAATTTGATTAAAACTAACGTGAGAAATAGTCATAATGATTTTGATACGAATACTCACGCGTCTTGTTAGCCGGATCTGCCGACTAGTTTCGATTTTATACGGAAGTCATTTTCAAGGCGAGTAAGAAAAGTATCCGTATCAAAATCATTATGACAATAATTGATATTACGAATAACTACAATCATTGCAAGAAGCCTCCTTAAATTGAATATTCCAATCAAAAGAATGTTAAGTATACATAATTGTAAAAGATTTATCTGTTTGTTGCAATTGTAAATGTTTCAGATGCGCTGAATACAATAGTTCAATAAATTGATGTTATGCTCAATAAAAACCACTGCATGACTACAATATCAATAAAGGTTATGATGATATTGCAATGCTCCACAATACATTAATATTTTTGTCATAACTTGCTGTTACTGATTCATAACACGACTATTTACATCTCATGAATTTATAAAAATAGGCTCTCGTATAATTGGGGAGGCTTCGACGGTGGACGATATATCTTCCATGCACTTTGAGCTGTTGGAAATGAGCTGTTTGGTTGTAAACAATAAAGTGGGTTTACAATATCCATTATTCAAACAAATTGCTAGTAAACACGATGTCTATCTTTGGATGCCAGTGAATTTATGCAAAGCCTTATTTTGTCAGCGTATTTTAAGCTCTTTACTTATTTAATCGACGCTTTATTCTTGTACATATTAATTCCAACTAAGTAAACTGATCTTTAAGTATTACATTTAAATTATTAAATTAGTTTATTGTTTCATTTTAATTAAACCTGCTTTTAAAAATATAATGTCATTTTCATAACTAAACCCGGAATCCGTTACATTATAATTATTTTTTATAATAAGTAGAAATATTTTAGCATAAAGTCAAACCATGCATTTTATGTTCTAAGCCCAACAAATATGATAGGTGCTTACTATCGTCTATGATTAAAAGCATTATGTTTATAGCGGTGGATTGCTCCAGCATTAAATGGATCTAATGGGAAACGTTTATCTTAATTTTGGTCTTCCACAAAACGTTTGACGCGACCCTATAACCGTTCCCAAGTTGACTGCTGTTGACAAAAAAGCTATAATCGTTAAATTATACCGCAATAAAAAAGGACTAGGTATATATGGACTGGACATAAAGTCATAGAAAAAAAGGTAAACTCATTTTGATCGCGAAAAAGCTGATGTTGTTTTAAGTGCTAATACATTAGAACCTTTTGCATCTTAACTTTTTGCGCCAAAGATGCCGATCCACATCCCTTATAAGTGAAAAATGTTATTAAATCTGAGCTAAATTGAAAAATGCTCAAAAACAAACAAAACATTATAAATGAGCCTCGTGTTTTCGTATATTCTAAATTAAATTTAGGCGTGATTAACTCACTCGAGGCGTCTTCTCTGTTCATCAATCAAAGTGGCTCGAGGAGTGGAAGCAGCATTTACTTCCTAAGCGGTGTCACTTTCATTCCTATAATATTCTAGGTTGGTTAGAAAGAGACGGGTGTGGGTTGATTAGAGAGTACGTAGATATTATTTTCAGAGTTCACACGGATGCCTCGGGTGCGGTTTGACGGCTGAGTTCAGAAGCCTGGTAATCAATTTTGTATACAAACTGAGGTTATTAATTGATTTTTTTCAGCTAATGACCAAAAACAACATCTGCCGACAGGCCTGGTCGTTAACGAACGTGCCAAAATTTTATACCGAGGTCCTGGTTTTATTAGTTGTATCATACACGTGCCACGGCCGATAAATATTTATATGAAAATGTGTCTAAGGCGATGCACTTTCAATATGGAACGAAAAAGGAGTAGTGTTGAAAAAATGACATTTTAATGTTAGTATAGGCTTATCTTATATAGTGAGTATACTATCGACAGCCATAATTACATAACCATATTAAAATTTCGTCTTTACAGAAATTATGAGACTCTTACAGCCGTGTTTTCACTGTTGTTTTTTACATATAAGTTAACTACATTTATCAAAAAAAATGTGTCAAATCGAAGGCGATGCACCTTCAATACGGAACGAAAAAGGAGGAATACCTATGGGAAGAGTAATTTTTATGTTAGTTGGTTTATATTGAGTACATCCTGGACGGACAGCAATAATTACATAACCATATTTCGTCTTTACAGGAATTTGTCACTGCATTTTCACGGTTATTATTTACATAAAAGTCAACTACTCCAAAGGGATAATCGAATAAATCGAAAAATTAAGTTGTCCTTTTCGATTTATTCACTTGAAATAATATGATGATTATAAAATTTTGAGTTTAATTTTTTATATTGAAATTGATTGTTGTCTCGTCATACATATAGAATACGTCTACATATCGAATGATTACTTACAGTAAATAATTGAGCTCACATCGGATAAGCTTTTCATCCTGTGAACATTAGATGTTTCATTTGATAGTCACTCGTTTTCATTGAGATTTTGTATTTTCTTAAGCAAGTTAAGTTTAAATAGGTATATTGCAACTAAGTAACTAAATAAGTTTAAATATTTTCATGTATCTGGGTTCACTAATGTTTCACCAAAAAACATTTCCTGAACCTAACTTTTGCCCGCCTTTAAAGTCTTTCCGGGTAATCAAAAAAAAATAACCTAAACCAAACTTCTTCTCCGCTCTCCAAGTCTTTCCGGGTGGTCATAAGAAAAATAACCTAAACCCAACTTATTTTCTGCCCTCATGTCTTTCCGGGTGGTCATACAAAAATAACCTGAACCTAACTTCTTTTACGCCCTCAAAGTCTTTCCGGGTGGTCATAAAAAAAACCTGAACCTAACTTCTTTTCCGCCCTCAGTCTTTCTGGGTGGTCATAAAAAAAATAACCTGAACCTAACTTCTTTTACGCCCTAAAAGTCTTTCCGGGTGTCATAAAAAAAATAACCTGAACCTAACTTCTTTTCCGCCCTCAAAGTCTTTTTGGGTGTTCATAAAAAAAAATAACCTGAACCTAACTATTTTCCGCCTTTAAAGTCTTTCCGGATGGTCATAAAAAAAAATAACCTGAACCTAACTTTTTTCCGCCGTCAAAGTCTTTCCGGGTGGTCATAAAAAAATAACCTAAACCTAACTTCTTTTCCGCCCTCAAAGTCTTTCCGGGTGGTCATAAAAAAAATAACCTGAACCCAACTTATTTTCTGCCCTCAAGTCTTTCGGTCATAAAAAAATAACCTAGACCTAACTTACAGCTCAGATCGTTTGGAGACAAACTTTAAAAATTGTTTATTTACTCCACAAAAAATGGCCTTGGACTACCTTACATTGGTTTGTGATAAACATTAATTAAATTTAGTACTATAAAGGATAGTATCGTTGTGGAGATCTGGTGCCCGCGCTAGGTATCAAAGATCCTGTGTTGCAGGTTACCAGGTCCCCCACCCGGTGTGACACAATAAAAGGTATTTGCATGTTGATATCATGTCATAATATGATTTGTGAGTTAATTTACAAATAAAAGACGAGTAATGACTTCTGTACCTAACCCTACGATGAAAATCTTGGGATCAGTGAGTTTAAACTTGAAACTTCATATCTTCTAGTTTTGGTAAATAATATTTATCAAACGATGTATTTGCTATAAGATATTTTGTCTAACGTTGTTTTACCAATTGAAAATTTAGTAAAATAATTTGTTTGTAAAATGACAATTTGAAAAAACACAATATTTGTCTAGTAATTAGTTTGTAAAATGATCCATTTTTAAAAGAATGAGTTTGTCAAAGCATATGTTTTTCAAATGTATAATTTTACAAGCGTTGTTTATAAAATGATTGTTTTTGAAATAATAATTTGTAATATGAGGGTGTACCACCTAGATATCATGAAAATACCAAGTCATCTTGGTATTTATACGACTAATACATCACTATTCCTAATTAAAAATAAATACATTATCTTACCCCAATAATTAAAAAAAAATTAGGCTTTGGAAATTGAGTTTCCATGATATTCCGGTGGATACTTTTAAAATTAACATTAGGATATTTGTCAAATAAAATTTTGAAAATTGTTTTGTGAACGTAATAATTTTTGAATGGTATACTCAAGTTCCTTTTAATTTCAGTGTAAAGCCATCTTTAAATCAAACTGCTCACTGAGACCCCGTTTTGCATTCGTGCGTATATCAAGATGGCTATCGCAGATAGATTTACAAGAGTTGTCGTTGATGGGAGAACGAACCCTTTAAAGTAGCAGCAAACGAATCCTTGGATTATCCCGGTCGCTTAAGGCTGAATTTTCTTATTTCCCTTTACAGAACACTAAACTACTCATTACAAATATAGGGTTATAAATAAAGCACTGGTTTTCGATCGTCACTTGAGCAACTGGATGACATCATTAATGTTTGGTTCTCATGACAGACATATAAATCTTATTTTGAACTTTACTGTTTATCTACTTCATTAATTAACTGCCCCTTTTAAATCTAAGTAGTTTAAATTTAATACTGATATACCTAATCTACTAATTGTAACAGTAATTAACAGCTTATAATTAGGAATATTTAGACTTATTTGTAATTTTGGTACTAACTTTTAATCGTATGGAATTACGCGTCTAATTAGGTACTTAATTAATTACTGTTTATTTTTAACAAATTTTAATTAGAAGATAATATAAAAAAAAAACAATATAATCTTAATATGTTGCACAGTTAACGTTAATTTGATTACGCTTGCTAACGATGTAACGTATTAACTTTTTCGTACCTACGAGCGGTGATATCAAAGGGGACTAAACAAATAACATGGTTGGTTGATTTAGCACTGGGAACTCTTCACCTTTGGTGGGCCGCGTCTCCCGCTAGGAAAAAACTTTATGATCAAATGGCTGTCATGAAGCTTGTCGATACGATTTACGACTCCGATAGGCGGAAATGTTTCTTTCTACATTAATTAGATCAAGTTCATGAGAAAACCGATCTTCTCATGAAGAATCTATACCTCTTATGAAATAACATAAAAAGGAGATTTCGCCTTATTTTTCTTTGGGTATTATCTCACTACCCGCGCCCCGGGGCTACGCTCCCTTGGGAATTTCGGGATAAAAAGTACCCTATGTGCTATTCCCGGTTTTTTTCCAAATCAGTCCAGTAAGTAGATTTTTCGTGATTGAGTAACAAACATACTCACAAACTCACAGACTCACATCCAAACTGTCGCATTTATAATATTAGTAGGATGCAATCTTTAGCGAAATTTTCCTTCCATCCAAACTTGACTTTAACAAAACTTTCAAAGCAATTTCACCGTCGACATCCTCTATTTTAAAATCTATATCATTAAAGATGTATGTCAGCGTAAAATTATCGTACATTCATACAATACAACCCCGATTCACCCTTTCGCTGTCCGACAAAGACATTTCCGGGTTGCGAATATAACTCAATCGGTTCCTGCAGGAAGTTGCAAGCTTCATTAGCCATACATTATCGTCCACTAAAAGTGCATATCAAGAAACCTTTCAAAGAAGCCGACAATACGTCTCCATTCATAATTTGCGCTTTTATGAATTATATTTGTATATTTAGTTGGACCTTTGATTGGGATGAAGGATAAGTGAATGCTCTGCATGGTCAATTTGTTGAGATCGAGAATATATTAGCTTATTTTCCAGTGATTCTTCATTCTTTTATTGGAAGTTATTCTTCAGATTGTGATTAGTCAGGAGGCATATGACGACTGGACTGCGTAAGGGACGATATGAGGACATTGGGAGTGAATTGGAAGTGTAAGGGCTTTAAACAGGGGATTCTTCCACTCAAAGGCGATGGGCTAGCAACCTGTCACTATACCTGAATCTCCATTCCATCAGAGAGCCCACTATTCAGCTAAGCGTGGCCTTCGAGTCTCACGACTCTTGGCTCTGTCTACCCCGTAAGGGATGGAGACGTGATTCTATGTATGGGAGTGAATGTTGATAAAATATGACTGGGAACAGTACGTTATGAAGAGATAGGACATATTGCGTCGACCCCAGATAATAGGACAAGGTAAGGTATATGGGACAAGGTAAGGTAGATATATGATAATGATAAACCTGTATATACATTTTTTGGTCATCGTCAGATTTAAGAATGGTCTCCTGATGATACTACTTGATGAGTTCCATAAATTCAACCTTTTATAATTTTAGCAATAGGTACGTGTGTGCAAGTCTTGCTCACACTACCAAGTGTATTTTTTCTTTGCCACTACTAAATTAGAATTACACCATTAAATTCTTTAGTGAGTGACACGTATCTAACTAGAATACCTAAGAATTATTTGGCTACATTTTTTATACTTTGCAAATGTTAACTGACCATATCCTAATATCCTATCCTAACTAATATTATAAAAGCGAAAGTGAGTTTGTTTGTTTGTTTGTTTGTTGGTTTGTTTGTTTGTTTGTTTGTTTGTTTGTTACCTCTTCACGCTTCATGTACTGAACCAATCTTCCTGAAATTTTGCATACACATAGTAAGTACGGAGAAGGACATAGGGTACCTTTCATCAAATGTTAACTGACCATATTCATTATAAATACTATCTAGTAAGCAATAAAACTATTTTTTCTGCACAGGACGCAGCCGCTAGTTAATTAAAGCTGGGGTGCATTGTCTAGTGCAGCAACATTTCGTCGGCCGCTGACTAAATTATGTCTTTATACGTCTCGTCGTTATCGCCGACCACCATCTCGAGTGATCGAATCCTGTCCCAGTAATTTGTACCTGGCCTTATTCCAGAGAGATTTGATCGGGCCCCGCCGATGCCATTTATATGTCATGGATGTTAGACGACATACGGCCACTGAAAATAATGAACTGATGGAATTGGGTATTATATTTTGTGTTTTCTCTTGATTTTTCAATTGGAAAGAATATCATTGAAAAAAGAAAAAAAAATTGTTTATTTGATACAAAGTTAACACATAACACAGACATAAGCTACATGACATATTTATTATTATACTAGCTACGCCCCGGGGCTTCACTTCTGTGGGAGTTTTGAGATAAAAATGACTCTATGTACTATTCCTGGTATTTTTCTTTCCTTATACATAGAGATCCGTCCAGTAGATTTTGCGTGATTGAGTAACAAACAACCTTACAAACTCACATCCAAACTTTCGCGTGTATAGAACTAAATAATAAAATTGGAAGATCCTTCTAATTCAATCAGCATTTTTATCGACCGTGTGTCCAAATCGCTCGGTATGTCGAATACAAATTATTCGACTTCTTGAAGGATTGATATTTTTTGAGTGGCCTGTCGATTGTTTTAGTTTGCATCCGGAAGCTTATTTATTTGGGCTGCGTGATTAATGTTGCTCCCTTACTCGGCCTGATTGAGACTTCAGTATCATCTAAAGGGACATGGGAACTTTTAACGATGTCTGTATTGAAAAACGATCTTTGTGACTTAGGAAAAATATGTACGATAAAAGCCATCACATCTCCTTTTTTGCTTCAAATACATTATTTTAACAATCTTACGCTATACAGCGTATCTAGGTATATATCTAGGTATATGAATACTCATATACCTAGTAAGTATCAGATTATTTTAGTTGTTTTTATATTACCAAAAATATATAAGGCCAAAATTGTTATCAAATATAGAATTTGAAATTAGCTTCTATAGATAGTCAGACAATAAAATAAATACTGTTAATTAATCCTAACTAATATTAAATGTGAAAGTGAGTTTATTTATTTGTTACCTCTTCACGCTTTATCTACTGAACCAATCATCCTGAAATTTCTCGCATACACATAGCTAGAAGTACTGAGAAGGACATAGTGTACCTTTTATTCCGGGAAAAGCACTGTACCGCGTGGGAAAATCACGCGGGCGAAGCCGCGAGCTAAAGCCAGTAAATAATACATGAAAACCCAAAATACGCATGTGTGCGCAAATATCTCAAATTACAGGCGCCAGTGGGCAAACTGCAATATTTGTTTAGGTCAGCCAGTCCCCTCGACATTATTATGTTTTGTCTGTGGCATGTGCCAAATTTTTTATTCTATTCAACTTGCTTTTAAAAACTATTTAGACGACCTCCGTGGCGCAGTGATAAAGACCTTGCCTCTGAATCAGGGGGCCCGGGTTCGATCCCCGGTCAGGTCAAGATGAAAAATGATCTTTTTCAGATTGACCTGGGTCTTGGTTGTTTATTTATATATGTATTTGTTATAAAATATAGTATCGTTAAGTTAGTATCCGATAACACAAGTCTCGAACTTACTTTGGGGCTAACTCAATCTGTGTGATTTGTCCATAATAAAAAAAAAAAGTTGCTTCTGACTATAATGTATTATTTGTTGATTATAATCCTACATCATAATATATGCCGGTGTTAAACGGTCGGGGCGGGGCATGGTAGGTCCTCGTGCTATCTTATTAAAGTGTAAATAATTGAAGTATACAAGTAAAATATTTACAAAATAAGTACCTAGCTGACTGTTACCTGAATAGTTTATCAAAACGACAAGCTAATAAAATGATAAATATTGTGCATTTGTTCAGTACATGTGTAAGGGTTGTCAAAAGGTTTTGCCGAGTGTCAAGTTTCGCCATTTGACCGTGGAGTGCCCCTATGAATTGCATCGCGATGCACTCCACCCCTTCATCTGCTGCATTGTGCAATGATACCTCATCTGTCATCGGTGCTTGCTCCTTTGAGTATTTGCCGACAATACAAATTGCAAGGGTTGACAAAAGCTGCAAGTTTTCATTGAATTTTTCAACGTTACTATTTACTTGCAACATTCAGTCATTTAAAGAGATATTTTAATACACTCAGATATAATAAATGTAAAATTAATATTTTGAATATCAGGGAAAACGCACGCGCATTGCTCAAAGGACTCAATGACCTCCTATTGACGATTGGTATTTCTAGATATCTACATAAACTGATCTCAAATTATTTTGAGCTTCTCATAGAGCTTAACAAAGATCCATCTTATTGAGGGTTTAATCAAAGCTTAAACTCTCAGATTCTTCAACAATTTTCGATAAACACTGCGCACATGCTATCGTCCAAAATTTTATTTAACACACCTTGCCGACGGATCCATTCATATTACAACAATAAATAATATTTCATACAATAACCCTTTTGCATCTGCGTTTCGAATCTGGAGGTAGCTATTGCTATCTGTCCCAAAATATAGGGCAAAATACGTCCAAATAATGCACAGTCAGAAGCGTGCCAAACTATTACACCTGGCATCTTTTCAGATGATAGAAGATCGCATTTCGAGCACATTTCGGAATTAATTATAAGCCCGCCGCATCACCTTGCTATGTCGCGATTGTTTGCAACGAGGATTATATTACTTTATCTTTACCAATGTGCACCATAATTAAAGCCCTCATCGAGATTTCGCTAAAAAAATCCATGCCCCAGCAGATGCAAACCGTCTGCAAACAGAATCAACTTCAAAAGTAATTCAATAACATAATGTTTATCGCTCAGTAAAATGTATTGCTTCCTTACACCTTGAAGTAGGTAATGTTCGATCGATTCGGAAGCTTAGGGACGTGATACAGTTATGTCAAAAAACTGTAACATTTCATTTTTTGTCATAACGGCACAGTGCTGTACCGTTCTTTAATATCAAAGGGCAAACAATAAATAGCGGTGCATCGTTTTATAAGGACTTCTCGCTTGAAGTGTATGGATAAAAAGATGTAAGGTGTTCATACAAAGTTTCATTTGGCCCGTTATATCAATAGAGATTAGAGGCACGAGTCTTCGCTCCAGTAATACCGAGATCCGGGTTCATTGTCGGCCGCTCCTTTGATGTGGCTGCAAAAGACGTCCATTTGGACAATAGTTTAGGGATAATTTAGCAAAGCCTCAGTCAGGTGGAAATCCGGTGGCTTAAGGATTTCGGCTGACCACAACATTAACGGTACGTGATTTATTTGTAACAGTATAGCGTCTTCGTTTTTGATCACTTTTATGTCAATTCAGTTTAAAATAACCGATACTCGTTTAAAAATACTCTATATCTAATCACAAGGAACCGGTACTAAAATTGTTATCATCCATCAGTATGAAAGCGTCTCGATTGGTGCTCCAATTACTTTCATGTTATTAATCGAATTTTAGATTCCCCAGAAGAGGGCCCAATTAAATGAAGTTGTTTGGTCAAAGTAGCCTACGTTACTTAACATGTCATCGATAAAGATGATTTCCTTCGTGAAATAAATGTTGAAGATACAGCACCAGCGCCTTGTTGAACCAAAGCGACACATGAGAAAACCATTATCAACAAATCGTTAACTAATATCGACACTTAAATTGAACTTTATTAATTAATTAATTTGCATTAATATAGGTAAGGGATATCTAAAAGTTATTTCTATGAATGAGTATAAAATAAAAATAATATTATAGTTAAGTGTCTTTTAAAGTGATAGTTTATCTCCGTTCGGGCACACGGGCTAGAGGCTAGAGCAATCATTCATAGAATTAATTTTGATAAGTTTGACGCCTATCCATGGATACAGAAGCCGATGCTTTTAGTTTTATCTAACTTTTTAATTTATTCAATTGAAGGCTCCGTGAAAAATGAAATCTCATGATAATCTTCTTCGCGAAAGGTGTTAGTTTGGGTCACTTGATTAGATTCTTTTTTGTTTGGATGGACCGTTGTTTAGACCCGTCGTATATTTGACGATAAGATCTTTTGTGGTCAACACTGAAGGATTTCGTTCGTTACACTAATTTAGTTGTTCAATTTTGTAAACAAGAAAAAATGGACCGGTGTCCGTTATGTTTCGACTGCTCACCATCTTACTTTTTGTTATCAAAATTGATCTTACGAAAGAATGAAATAAATTATCTTTCTACAACTGCTAAATGTAACGTGTTGAGAAATATACATACATACCTAGTTTGTTAAATTATTCATTTAAATTTGCACTATTTAACAATATTGCATTTAAAATTGAACTTTTGTAACACTTTTTTCTTGTTTCAGTGAATACGTGCGTGAACCATCAAACCGAGCCCTCAGTACAATAGAATTAAAGCAAAGAAAACAAACAAAAACAGGATTTCGCTGTAATCCTCCATTCTTCCCAGCTTAGACGGCGGCCGTACATTTCATATTTGTTTAAAATCAGAACAGCGTTCAAAAGATACATCGATAAAATACTCCAACGCTTCCGGTTGGCTGCTGGGTATAATTGCTACGCCATTTATTTCCTTCTCCCGGAATCCACATTTTGTATGAAATTGTTAAACCGAAAATAGGATACGAATTTACGATTGTTATTGTACTAAGATATAAATCTTTCTAGTGGCACGAGCGTTTCTTTGTCATATTGGTAATTGTACCTATAAATTTGTGTATTTAGTGTGTACGTATGTCACCAATTCTTTGATTTTGAAATTTATAGGGGGTACTTTAGGCGTGACAACCACAAGTAGGCTCCTATTATTCTAGTACCCTTCGCCATGAGAATATACCTTCCACTAAAGTTATTATTGTCAAAATGTTACACGTTGTCTGTTATATCATCTTCATATGGACGGACATACAATTTTTTTCTCTACTTCCTTCCTTTTCTTTCAAAACAAGCATGTGTTTCGAAGAATATTATCTTTTGTAAAAATCTATTTCACACAATAGGCGTTAAAAGAGTAAAAATTTGTGTTGTGCAAAAAATGATTCATCAATTTTACGGTCTTTGTATTTATATAATGAAGTAAATTAGTTTTCAATAGGGCGAATGATTTCATACTTTTTGTGCAGATTTTAATAAGCATCTTATTAATTTCGAGTTAGTTCAGTAGTGCAGCCGATTCCAGCCTAAAGTTCGAGTATGTAATCTAAACAAGACTTAGGTTAAAATATTGTTTATGCCCATGTTATATCTACTAAGTCTGTTCATGTGAGGGCTGGACTAAGACTACTATTCATTCTTAGATTTAGCTATTGAATATACTTAATTGTAGACAATCACCATTATAAGTAGAGTTAAATAAATACATATAAATCTTGCTAATTTTATATTAGCAATCTTTTGAAAAATTAATGTAAAGGTCTAAATCGCTTGATACTAAGCTTTTGCACATAGGCGTATCATTAATTGTTTGCAGATTATAGCAAATAAAAATATATAAACGTGTGTATGCTTACAATAAGTTCATGTTTGTGATTAAACCATTTACAATGTACAAAAGGTAAGTACCCAAATATGATTATGGTTTACAAATTGCATTCCACTTAACCGATTCAGTAATCCTCTTAAATCCCAAACTCTTTTAACAGCAACTAAATTAGAACTAGCGAATTAATAATGGTTCTCTAAGACCCTAAATAAAAACTTAACGCAAAAACCATGTTCTATTGACCATGACGCAACAATTGTTTAGAAGTTTACCGAAACCCTTAAGTCCATCTTGTTGACTTCGACGCATAACGAAATGAATTGCAAAAAAATCTAAAGGTCCTTAAGTAGATTGAACGAAGGGTTTCTTTTGTGAATATTGTGTAATGTACCGAGACGACATCACGGCTTCCACCTAACAAGTTTCGCTCCAATCTTCCATAGTCTGCTTTACTTTTTATTGAACTACTTTTGGGTCGGCTGTATAGTCAGGTAGGACCCCTTTTGCACAATTCGCCGTAACGACAACAAAGCTGAGGAGTTGTTGTCGCCACACTTGTCCAGACGAGGTACTCTAAACAGACTCAATTTCACGTCTGGTTGACCGATGAATGCTTGTAACTAATTTTGTGTATCAATACACATCACAGCAAAAGATATATTGCGTTTAGCGCCTAACGATAGGTGAAAATTTGCGTGAAATAGGCGGCTTCCCAAAACATTTTTGTCGTGTTTACATCATGTCCACCGACAAACTTTGCTAAATCCTTAAATAATTTCATGTAATAGGAACTATACACAAGGCGTATGAAGTTGATTAATAAAATGAAACGTTAAATTTTATTTTAGAGCCTATATCACTATTCTTGCTTGATAGCTTTTAAATTAGAAACCTAAACAACCTAGAAAGGTTATGTTGAAATACTAGGTGCTTACACATTTTCAATATTAGACTTCGAGAGTGTTATCTCTGATATGATAAGTCTCAATGCAGTGAAAACAAAATAAGGAGTAGTTATGAATGAATCTGCGTCGTCATCATTCCTTAATTGAAAGTAAATCTCGTTGTAAGATCATCTCATTGAAGCAATATTTATTGTTTGTATCAAGTCAAACGGGCCAGTCACGCTACAAAGAGAAAAGTGAGAGTATCATGACTAACTATAAAGTACTCGTGTCAATATTATACTACTATTTTTAATGTTTCCAATCCTTATGAATACCTACATTATCTTCTGCTTCATTCTTAAACATATACAATTAATCTGATTCAGTTAAATTTAGTTCGGGAAAGGTTTATAATTTAGTAGTATAGAGTAGTAGTAGTTAGTAATATAGAGTTAGATTTGAAAACTTTTCGGCTCTGACACGTACTAAAATCACCAAACAAGAGAAAGGCCGTGGACGAGGATACACTCAAAATAATTTCACACGATCTTATATCCAATCGACCAATTTCAGATATCGGTTTCGGCCACAAATCATTAAAAAAATTGAGAATCAAATTTTCGGATCGAGCAAAAAGTCGGCGTTCTTTACCAGGAGGCGGGGTGCACTGCGCCCTTTGAAATTATGGCAATTTTGACACCTCTAAAGTGCTAAGTTTTCCTTCAGTCTCCCTATAATTTTGCCGAGGACGTGAGCTTCTGGACACTCCCGAAATGTGGTGTAAAGGCTACTGACTACGTGCCCATACCATACAGTAACTCCCTGATCACGACTTTCATGTTTTTTAATAATATTCGAGTAGTGCACAGTCATCCTTCTTTAATGATGTGCCCAATCATAAAGTTTTTGAATGCGCTCTGTAATTTTTGTGGAATTTATGATAATTTAAATAGTTGTGTAGCAGCAACGAAAGTTCTACAAGTAAATTGCACTCTTTACTTTTAGAAGACTGCTGATAAAGTCTTCCGACGAAAGTAATTACAATTCATAAAAATGGCAATAATTTTGATATTACTTATGGGAAAATTTGCGATTAATAAATAAGTAAAAGATAATTTATTCTCTTTTATTGTGTGTAATAGATATACAGCAGTAACAAAAAAAAAATTGATATTGTAC
The DNA here is from genome assembly GCA_018467065.1 of Ephestia elutella. Lineage (NCBI taxonomy): Eukaryota > Metazoa > Arthropoda > Insecta > Lepidoptera > Pyralidae > Ephestia > Ephestia elutella. Next base: position 14,763 of record JAEMBS010000303.1, read on the forward strand.
CGGAAATTATATGATACTCTATAGTTATACGGAAGGAGTAGCACATGGGCCAATTGGGATCAGATTTTATTCTCAGTTTTTATAAACGCAAAAAAACAGTGGCAAAAATGAAGAATTGCTGATTGCTCGGGAGCTATTAACGAACACTATAATTTAGAAGTTAGCCTATGATTAAAGTAGCTGCCTACCTGTTAAATTAAATTAGGCTTTTTAAGGGTGGCGCCCGTGCATTCCAATGCTGCAAGTCGAATTAAAAAGTAAAGTTAAAAAAAGAACAGGAAAGTATTAATTTACGAACTCATCGATTATTAAAGCGCACACGTGTTAATAGTTTTTATGATTGCTCTTTTTAATACTTTGTTTTGTATTTACGTTGACTTTTGTAGGAGGAGTTCTGATTTAATTTCACCTTGGTTTTACTATGATTTTACTGTAAGTACACGGTTAACTAAAGGTTAACTAAGCGTTATGTGTACCTGTGAACCGGGTACAGTCCAGGGTGGCATTTTTGATTAATATCTTTTTACTTTTGTTTTATTTTTAAGATTATTTTTATACTAAAGGTTAAAAAGTATGTGCAAGTAGATATTATAGGAGACGTCTTATATTTTGATGACTTTTGTTGAGTAGCCAGTCAGTTATTTATTGTTCAAGTAATCCTATCCTAACTAATATTATAAATGCGAAAGTGAGTTTGTTTGTTTGTTGGTTTGTTTGTTTGTTACCTCTTCACGTTTTATCTACTGAACCCTGATATTTCATACACAGAGCTGGAAGTACGGAGAAGGACATAGGGTACCTTTAATCCTGGGAAAAAGCACTGTTCCGTGGGAAATTCACGCGGGCGAAAGCTAGTATGATATAATTTTTTATTGGTTATGGTTGATTTATTCTGGCTATATTATAAGAAATGTTCTAAAAATAATAAATTGTATTTTGAATACACATACACGTAGAGCACTCTTTATCAGAATGATAAAATTAAATCAGGCTGAAAATTGTGTCCGGCAATTTCATGAATGAAAAGCAGCGTTTTCGCGCTAGCCTTCTCATGCTTTCGTTTCATTCATTATATAGTAGTTCATATATATCCGATAGATTGCCTACCGTAGTAACTACGAGATACCCGAAGCCCGGAGCCAGTATTGATCAGAGCTGCAATCTCGGTGCAGTGTCGGTGCAATCTTGCAAATATTTATCGTGTGTCAATGCAATATGCCAAAAGCGGGCGCTTATTATGGTTTTTACAAATGTGAGGGCGCTGCGGGCGATGGCGGTTGGTACAAGTAAGAGCGATAGTTGATTTTAAAAGCTTAAGTAAATACATAATGGGTGCGCCATTATTGTTGTTGAATTTGCCGCCATTTTTATCATTTACCAATCGCTGTCAGTTCGCGGATTGCATGTGTTTGATTGAACAAACCCGTATCCATATTCCAGTTTGTCTTCCCATCCCCTCACGCACAACCTTTCTTCATTCGAGTGAGTGTGCCAGAAGACTCACATAGCCAGCGCGTTTGACAGATGAAGTGTCGACGTCAGAATCTTTTTCTCACCGCGTGGAATGCGTCGTGTGCCGTGTAAAATATTAATAGAACCACGCTTAATCTGTCCGTTGAGCCCCTTTGTCTAGTGAAGGAACAATCGCGAGCCTTGTGAACATTTGTGTGGTGAAAGAACTCATCGTCGTGAAGGAGCCCGCCGTATCTGCAGCGACATAACCTCCAACCCACGCCACCACCAGATTTCATTCCGCGGCTGCCTTCATCTCGTGTCGTCCTTTTACCCAGGGCAGCTCGCATTTCTCTGGTTTAATGAACATATACCTGGCAATCCAAAAACATACAGTCCAAAAATTACCCCACATACGGCATACTTGCGCGTCCACATAATATATAGTATATACTAGCTGCACCCCGGGCTTCGCTCCCGTGAGAATTTTGGGATAAAAAGTACCCTATGTGCTATTCCCCAGTATTTTTCTACCCGTGTACTAAATTTCATCGAAATCCGTCTAGTAGATTTTGCAGGATTGAGTAACAAACATCCTCAAACTCTCATCCAAACTTTCGCATTTATAATATTAGAAGGATATATATTTTTTTGTAATACAGATTGATTCGATCGCATTTGATACACGATAGAATAACCCGTTGAACGTTCCTTATTTAGAGAAAATATGTTTAAATACGACATACATGCGGGTCATACAATCTAGTTAAAACATAAAACCTCAGAATTTGTACCTTCTTTTTATTAACGTTTGTCTTTGCGGAAAACATATTATGCGCAGATGTACCTAATACAAAAAACTCTGACGCTACGATATAAATAAATATATTTCGTAACATTTGATTTATAATAAAATATAAAATTTATATAAAAAAGTGTGTAATTAACATGGGAAATTCCATAAACTTTGATCGATTTTTCATTATCTGTTATAATATATATATGTCGGAATGGAGCACACATCACAACATCAGAATTATCAGATAATCATGGGTTCAGGGGGGCCGAGCTCAGATATCGATGACCAGAGCGGTAAACACAACAGTACAGGTACTTTAACAACAGGTTCACGCGGAAACACATGTGGGCATTTGATTCAGATTAAAATAACTGTCAGGATGAGAGTATTTCCAAAATAACATGCAAATAATAGACAGGGTAAACAACTCCAATCTCAAGTTACAGCCCAAAGCATCCAGGGATTCATCAGATATTAACGGATTAAGAAATCATCTAGCACTAACCTCTCATTTGGTCCACGTGTCAAGGCTAGGGTCCGTGCCCTACCCTACCCACGGCAAGGGATCGTGCCCCACCACGCACGGATCAATCCATTTCAACCAGTGAGTTTTACTGAATGGTCTTCCGTGATAACTAGCCAAACACAGTTAGTTGAACCATCAAAACTGTCCAACAACGATGATCTCCAATATCGCGCTGATAACACCATCACACACAGTCACATCGTTAACGCACTAAGTAACACGACAATAACACTATTCAATCACTGACTACATAGCTACAGAGAATTCAACACAACCGGGCGACACGTCCGCAACGCGCCATAAGACTGCCCCGCTATAATGTCATATCGATCGCACGTTGATTTTATTACAAAGTGAGGGTAACTCAAATGACACATTTCCGACGCGTATCGTCTACCGTCTTAAAAACTGTTTTTAAACCATTGATTAACTAACAAAATAAACCACAGTTAATTTAACTCAATGTAATCGCTCCGACATATATATATATTAGCTATTTTGAATTAAATCGGCATTATCATCTTTGTACTATTTTAATTTATTCAAATCGCTTAAGCTTGTAACTTAAAAAGTAATTGGTCTCGTTAGTGAGAAGTTACAGCGTATTGTCGGACACAATGGTAGGAGGAGTCCGAGTCGAGCCTCGTGGCTAGCTAGTGATAATATGTATGTTCCGAGTACATTTATGTTGTATTTTGCTGGGCCACGTACTTGCCAAAATATGTTATTAAACGTAATCTTTACATATTATAAAAAATAAAAAAAGTCCCCCGCCGCGTTTTTCTGTCTAATCGGGATAAACTTAAAAAGTACTGAACGGGTTTTCATACGGTTTTTACCAATGGATTGGGTGATTTATGAGAAAGGTTTTGGTGTATCATTTACGCGGACAAAACCTACTTTATATAATGAAGTTGTGAATCACGCGTATTATTTAAGAGAATTTACACGATTGTTTTCTTTGCTGAGAAAATATTGTTCAAAGAATTCAGTTAATAAACACTCCTTTCATTCATATAAATTGAATTAGAATAGTGTAATTTGTGATATTTTGATATTTTCATCCATATGTAAGTACTCCCACGATATGCAGACCCAAGAAACTGATACGTATGTGATCAATTTATCAATGCGCATGATCTAAATCGCGTATCCCTTTGTATCTGCGCTCACGCAAATCCCGTGCGCAACTCGACTACAAATTAAAGAATGAAAAAAAATCAGAATTGGCAGACAGTTTAAATATGTGTACGTAAGTAATTCGATCATGAAAATAGGTGTAGGACAGTAGGTATATGTACTATCCTGTTCTATACCTCCGCTTTCAAGGAATTATCTAAATGGTAAAACTTTTTACCAAATATCATGTTTACTCTACTCATAACAAATGTATAAAATATACTCTCTATAAAAGACAACGGTAGTCAAAAGGTTAATTAGGTACAATCATCATCAATATCAAATGCTGCGATACAGTGGTTACTGTATTCATGCTCTTCTGTGTTCTGTATATTTTGTGACTCGCCTCCGAATCTCACCACGCGATCGATGCATTGCCCTTCCAATCTTGTTTGCCGACGATAAACTATGATTCATCTCCAGTTTCTAAACGAAGGAAGCACGCAAATCTGTCTACTCTACTATTTTTACATTATTAGCCTACAGGGTGCTATAACAATTCTTATGATTGTCATCTACATCTAGGTCGTTAACAGACCACATAAATATTTAGCACGAGACAAATCCGATCTCTGCGATAACGTTCGTTATCGGCGGCTACTGTTCGAGTATTTTCAAATTGCGTCTAAATTTCCAAGAAAAACAATATGAAAAGGCCGACATTGATCGAACATCGGATTGCCGTAGAAGGCTTGACGGCTAGCTCAGCCTGTATCGCAGCAGTTCATCATACGCTGCCGATACTATTCGTTTAAATGGTCATAATTGGTCCAGAAGGCTTTAAAATACAAGACTCGATCATTAAAAGGCATCGGTTCCATTCAGCCTATATTAAAGTAAAAAACTCTTATTAGTACGAAAACAAAAATCCTTTAAATAAAGCAGTTAATAAATTCAAACGAACTCTAGGATTTTTGATTAAATATTAATTGAATTAAGAATTTCACAAAATTTATTCATGAAATTAAAAGTTTACATTCATACATTCAAATTTTGATTTCAATAAATTGATAACGCATAAGTAATGCCACGCGATATTTTAATACGCGTTCAGTAGTCGAATATAAATAACAAAATGCAAGGTTGAAGGCACGTTGAAAGATGTGCGTGACTTTATATTGAGAACTTGTAATATAGTGAGCCCTAGTTGTTTAAGTACCAAGATGTCAGCATCGATGAGGTGATAAAGATGTTTATTGATGATCTTTGGTTACATTAATTGCCAACAGCGGCGCTTGTGTTGCTGAGATGTCGCCTCACGTCAAGCGAGGATGACAGAGATTGGTCGGTCGATATCAGCTGGGCAGCGGCGCGTTTGATGTCGGTTGACGTGCTCTGCGACCAATCAACTTGCAAGTGCAATGTTCTGGATGTATTATCCCTTATGAAGGCAATTATTACTGTAGTAACAACACTTACAGGCAGAATAAAAAATGTTTTGGTTTTCCCTTTTGTTTTTGAGAACAATTATGTAGATTCAATACTATTGTAATTATTCTACGAATAATATAAATGCGAAAGTTTGGATGTGAGTTTGTGAGGATGTTTGTTACTCAATTACGCAAAATCTACTGGACGGATTTCGATGAAACTAAGATACGGGTAGGAAAATACCGGGAATAGCACATATAGTACTTTTTATCCCAAAATTCCCACGGCAGCGAAGCCCCGGAGCGCGGCTAGTTTTAAATAGGATGATAAAAGTCTTTTGAAGAATTCAATCGAACAATACTGTTTTAAACGAAACCATTTCGACAAGTTCGTTGCAGTATCCGTCTTTAAATATGCCTTTTTTGCTAGTGCATAATGTAGTCATTGCAGTATAAGGTCATGGAATTTAGTGTCTACTAGAACCTTTTTATGAGCAACTCGACATCTTACCGAAAAAGGGATATGGACTCGTGCTTGTGTTATAAAATTGTTTATAATCTTGGCATTTTATTCAAGGTCACAGCTGAAAAAAGCAGATAGATCTGTTATTAATGAAGTGGGTTTGCGAATGGGTAAAAAAAGTATGTTGTTGGCCGGGCGCCTTACTGGTAGTAATTAACATGGGCCAGGCGGCGCGAGCGGCGCGCGTCGTCGCATGCGCCGCGCCGGTGACAGCTCCCGCGGTCACTCACACGCAAGCCTCAGGCCTTTCTGAAGGACGCCTGTTTATCTCTTTTGCTTTTCTAATACCCTTGCATTATTTTATGCATTACGCGGATGCCTATCTTGGGTAATTTAAACCTTGCTTTCTTCAAATTCGTGGCTTGTTCTCTGTCCTAGATCTTGCAAACATGATAGATCTATACTGGTTTCTTTTTTAATCATTCTTTCGCTTTTCTATTTTTATTTCAACTTTCCCATCTTGAGTGTAAAAAATAATCAGCTTGGTTATCTGGTCATTCAAAACACAAATGTTACCAATAATTAAAAAATAAATATCTTTCCTTTTTTTTAAACGCAACACTTTAAAAAGCGACATACCAGGATAAAGTGTACATGTATTTTTTGTTCTATTCATACATATGTATCGAGAACTGGATTTCTGTGTGAGTTTTTGCTTGTCTGAATTTATCCATACGATCAATTCCTGCGAAGTCAACAATTACCATAGATACTAAATAGTTTTAGCAGGTGTATCTCCTTAGTGGAGTTAATTGTCTTGCTAGGTAAAGACATCAGCATCTAAACATGTTATTATTGGTGGGACAAGAAAAATCATGGTAAGTATCTAAGTATGTTATAAGCATTTAATGACACAAACTGATAGGACGTGAAAAAAACTTTGAATACTCAGACGGATGTACTAATTGCTGACCATTATGTCGAGCATCCCTAGGTTTTGTAAGTAGCAGCTTTGTTACAAGAATGAAAATAAACGCCATTGCAAACTAACTAAGGATTAACGCACTATAATATTAATCGATAAATTTTATGATGAATTACATTGATCTTATTTTAATTATAAAAATATTTTGATTCATCTTTTTTTAAAATTCACAGAATAATGAATCAGCTTATTTTATAAGAAGCAAAAATCCCTAAAATTGCAAAACTTACGACGGCGGCGAGAGTGTATGTATAGATACCTATAATAAAATGAACTAAACGATGTCGCGTCAACATAATTGTTTCTACAGTTTTACTAGTAAATTAGAATTTAATGAAACTTGGTATGGTTGAGATGATATCTTTATGCAGACTATAATTAAGTCTCAAGTATTACGGTCCATCTTTTAAAACCTAATACCTTAATACTGGAGCAGAAACAATTTATATGTAGATTGTGTATCGACTAATAGTAGCTAAACGTCAGCTGCGCCCACGCATCAGGTTTACGCACATACAACCGCAATGACCACTAATACCTGACATAGAAGTCTATGATGGGGGATAGAGACGTATTGTTATATAAAAATAAAATGAAACAACTCATGAGCATTACAAAATAATGCATTTAATATCGAAACAACGTAAATCCTATAAGAAATAAATACTTACCTACTTATATGTGGATTTCCCGTGAAATGAGAATTCTCACATTCAATAGGTTACAATAAACTCTTTAATAAGTAAAAGTCTCATTGAATTTTCTTATAAGTGTACAATCATGAATCTAAGTTGAACCTACTTCAATAGTAAATAGTTAAAAGGAATAGGTACCCAAATTAAGATTAATATTAGGAGGAATATTGGATATTGGTAATAGGTAGTTACATTGAAATAAATTTTCAATATTGGTACGTGATTGAACGTACATACCTAATAATGAGACCGACATAATGCGAGTATATTATAATTATTTATTTTAAGTTACGCGTTAATTGAGTGAATCAATTAGAAACATAATTCTTACTACTTATTTAAATTCTCATTTTCAATGTATTTTCTGTCTTTAAAGTAATAAAAGACATTCCAGGACTGATCATACAAATGGGAAATTAAACTAATTTTTGGCAATATTTTAGTTCGAGTCGTTTCTACAGATTTCCTAAGTCTCGGGGATAGATCCTAACATTATACAGCGTCTATTTTTTACGCTTCAAATCGGAATACGGGCAACGGGTCTGTAGGTGAGCGCAACTAAGTGCCACTTGGAATCCTAATGCATGCAGGTAGCCAGAAAGCCCGCATTTTTCATATCATCTTGCGGATCTTGCTTCAAAATGTTGCTTGAAGTGTTGCCACTATTGATAGAGGCAATTAAATAATTGTTTGATGGTATTTTGTTTTGATTGAACGATGTTTTATGTTTTACTGACTAGTTATTATTATTATGTAAGAAGTTTCATAAGGAATTTGTATTCTAATATGAATCTCTTTATAAGACTTTCTTGAGACAGTCGTTTTGTTAGGTACTACAAGATTTTTTCAGAAAAAAATGTAAAAGTTTGTGAGAAAATAGATGATATTTGACTCAATAGTAGATTGTAATCTGGAATAAAAGTACTTACATTTTTTCCCAAAAAATACCTGGTAACGTAGCCTTGAGCATAGCAAGTATTGCATATTTATTACATTATATCCAATACGTAAGTGTAGGCAGATAAAAATGAAAACTAGTAGTAAAAGTAATAGCAATTTTATATTCATGCGATCATAACCTAAGGCTATGTCATTCTTGACCATCCTGCGTAGGTGTGATTACATGAATAATGACACTTGTAGTTACTAGACACATCTGTAGTGAATATAAAGTACTATATAGGTATAGGTACCTAAGCGATCCGCAAGATGAATTAAGTACCAAAAAGCCGAAGAACCCAGACAATTTTAAAGTTGACAACAAATCTCAAGATTGTTTTGGCAAAAGTTCAAAATGACAATGAGACAACCTATTTATTGACTCGTGTATGATTGAAAAGTTATTTTATAAAATATCTACTCAAATTACCAATCATTTACAATTATTATCCTTGTAAAAAGTTAATGTAATGTTTTCAAAGTTTTATTTACCCCCAAACGAAAAAAGAGTAAAAATATTGATTTTTACTATTTGTCTGATATTAAATAATACACACAATCTTTATTCCTCTTCATCTGAGGTAATGCACACCTGTGGCGACGTCGGCCACTTGGCTGCATATAGAAATTATTTGCATATGCATGTCAGATAACACACCTAGATCATAGCAAAATATGCATGACGAATTCTAACTCCTGATCGAGTCTTTTTTAAACTTAAGTGGTTCTGAATACACAAGTAGGCAGTCTGATATTTTTAATTATGTAAAACAACATTTTTTATCGCCTTGCTGCTGGATGTAAAAAAGTATCGATATATCAAGCAAAACGACAGGGAAATATCTCTTTTATTCTTTGGAAATTAAGTTAGCCCACATAAAAGAGTTTGTTTAAAACATTAGATGTTTTAAGATGTTATCGGGTGTGTTTGGTGTCAAAAGTATCGCATCATGCCGAACGCATTATGTGCTGATACGGATCTCGCTTTGTGCTGCGATCACTTCGTAAACAAGAATAGCGGGAGTCCCTATAAATCATTTTTTACAAAAAATGTGGGATCCTATGCTGGTACAGTATTGGAAACTTGCGTGGTAGGTACTATTTATTTGAGGTGCTTTCTATTTAAAAGTAAGTTGAATCCACAAACATTTTGGTAAAAGCCTCTCTCTTTAGTCGTATTTCCTCATGACTAAGGGTCGTGGTCATTATATGGAATGAAACACACACAACGACTCTCTTGGCAATTTTAATGGAGTGATTTGCCATTGCCACCTATTTCACAAATTAGCTATAATCATCAACCAGAGTGCAGGTTTCCTCACGATGTTTTCATTAACCGGAAGCAAGTGGTGGTCGATGAAAACTGACATAGGTACATTTATTTATTTATTTCATTTTATACAGCGTGTCATTACAGGCTTAACCTACTCCAACATCGCTAAAAACATATAGAAAAAATATAAATTTGGTACACATAATAATGCCATGTCTGTGAATTTCTCCAACGAACAGATTGATATACAAACTCATGTAGCAAAGGTAGAATTCGAACCTGGGACCTTTGCAGCCATAGGCGGGTGCTCTGCCACTCGGCCACCACCGCTTAGAGCGAATAATACGAGTATTAGAGTGTCTCTTTCCGTATTTTATTTTGTTATATAAAAAATTGCTACTCAATTTTCATGACATGTAGCTAACACGTCCAATTTAAAGCAAATTTTGATATTTATAAATCAAAATAAAATCACATTCCTTCTCATTAATATAACACAAGTGAAATCAGTAATAAATTCGCATCAAAATTATGCATTTACATAAATAATAAGATGATTAGACACACGCCGCCACGTCAATGTTAATAAGTTAATTCAGTGTCGAGCAAATTACCAAAAAAATATTGAAAAAGACGAGTGTTGCTTACGTTCTGAGGGACCCGTATATTTTTTTTACTGGAATGAACGTATCTGCTTTTATATTCCGACATCATGGAGTCCTAAGAGTCGCACACCTACGTGTATCATTTACGAATGAATTAATATTCATTCGTTTGACATAAAATGCGAATGCGAAAAGTCAAGCCGACAATAGATAGAGGAAAATAAAAACTCCTTGAGCCGGATTCTCAACACTAGGGTTGATGAGTAATAAACAATAGCTAAATTTTGGCTTAACTCAAACTCTATATAGTATTTGACCATAGCGCCCACCGGTCATGACATGGTTGACATTAGTGATAGACCGCGTCATTTCTAGCAGTCCTGAGGAAAGACGTAATAATATAAATATCTGGTGGAGGTTGGTTCTCCGTCCCGCGCGTTCCTCAACGCCCCAGTGCACATCCAGTCACTCACACAAAGCCAAAAGCTATTTTACGGCACACATGCTTAACACTTTCTTCTCTTCTCTTCTTCTCTCAGCCGAAAGACGTCCACTGCTGGACAAAGGCCTCCCCCAAGGATTTCCACAACGACCGGTCCTGCGCTGCCCGCATCCATGCGCAACCCGCGACCTTCACCAGGTCGTCGGTCCACCGAGTGGGAGGCCTGCCAACACTACGTTTTCCGGTTCGTGGTCGCCACTCGAGAACTTTTCTGCCCCAACGGCTATCTGTTCTGCGAGCTATGTGCCCCGCCCACTGCCACTTAAGTTTGGCGATTCTGCGGGCTATGTCGGTTACTTTAGTTCTCCTACGGATCTCCTCATTTCTGATTCGATCACGCAGGGAAACTCCGAGCATAGCGCGCTCCATCGCCCTTTGGGTGACCTTGAGCCTTCTTATGAGGCCCATAGTAAGCGACCACGTCTCTGTTCCGTATGTCATTACTGGCAACACACACTGGTCAAAGACCTTAGTCTTGAGACACTGCGGTATTTTGGACGAGAAGATATCGCGAAGCTTCCCGAACGCTGCTCAGCCGAGTTGGATTCGACGGTTGACCTCTTTCTCGAAGTTGGACTTACCTAACTGAACTGTTTGTCCCAGGTATACATAATTGTCAACAACTTCGAGTGTAGAGTCTCCAACCCTTAGAGGAGTGGGTGCGACACGGATATTAGACATGATTTTCGTCTTGTCCATGTTTATTTTTAGACCCACTTGTTGAGAGGCTCTACAGAGGCCATCGAGCATTGTGCCTAGGTCTTCCAAGGTCTCAGCCATGACTACGATATCGTCAGCGAATCGAAGGTGAGTGAGGCACTCGCCGTTGATATTGATACCGAGTCCGCTCCAGTCCAGAAGCTTGAAGACATCTTCCAGCTTAAGTAAGTGTCGCTTCTTTTCGCGTTAGTGTATTTTTTCTTTGCTTCTGTCGAATTTTAGACTCCTGCTGGCTGTCGGTACTAAAATACTCGTATCTCCTATTCCTTAAAAAACAACAAGCGGAATATATAGAGATCTATTAGTTTTCTAGAGATGAAAATTCATTCGCTTCTTATCTCGATCCCAACAGGCAGCGAAGTGGTCTTTCTTTTACTAAAATACTAGAAAAAGCGAAGTGGTTTATGAAACTTTCACACACTGAAGGAATGTTTAAGAATACGGGTGATAAAACACCTCGATGTTAATACTAGAGAGAAATCGTGGAGTTGCCACCAATCTCTCACACCCCCCTAGCTACAAATATGGAGATCCGTTTTTGTGTTTTAGATTTTGAACCCTGAAAAGGTTTCAAATAAACCGAACTGACACTTACAAAACCGGTACAAAGTAATAATAGGAAGGGTAAAATGGCAATATTCATGTCGTAAGTATATTTAAAATTCCCCAGTGCTGCCTCTTGACTCCGCATACAAATTATAAAAAATAATGTTGAGTTGACCAATTATGTTATTACGAGTACGTTTAAACTTAATTATAAAATTGACATACCTACTTTGTTTGCACTGAAGAGAGTGAGGTAGCATTAAAATTAAAATGTGTCTATTTAGTGTGAGCAATTATAGCTGGGCTGTGTTCGTGAATCTAGTTATGTGGCATTAAAAGAGACTTGATTACTAGTTGCGGAACCAAATCCATGTGTTTATACTGTCGTGCGAATGATTTGTCCTGTCTTTGAGTGCATTCTTTTGTTCTTTATCTAGGTACAATGTGTAATTCATAGCTTCTAAATCATTTTACAAAACTCTATCTGAGAAAAGGCTATAAGAGATTAATTCGTTTTGCCTCCTCCTTTATTAGACCTATTTGTACACAACTTAACAAACCAGATTCACATAGGTACGAGGACGAATTTACATCGGATAGTTGAGAATAACTCCATAAATTGATCAATTAATATTCCGTCGAAGATTTCATTACTTTTTAATGAAACAGGAGCTACTATCGGCGATCACTAATTTTATGTTTTAATTTACGCCTTGTGTTATCTCCAGAACATTAATCAGCGTAACGGGACGCCGCGCCGATTGCAGATCCTTATTTTATTTATACATGTTACGGTCAAAGCCTGAAATTTAGGAAAAACATAAAAGGATGGAAAAGAAGTATTTTTCTATGTCTGAAGTAACTTATAATATCAAATTAGATTTCAATAATTTATATGCAATAATCTATCCGTTTTAAAATAGCTGAATTATTTTGTCTACCCATGGGACCGCATATTCTTCACTGTTGAAGCATCCATTAAGAAGCCATGTTCAAGTAAATCTATTAAACTACTGCCTAGATAGCTACCCTAAGGCAGTGGTGAATGCCATCTACATAACTTTCAATCATAATCCTGCCATCCTTTTTACTCATTAAACAGAAAAAAGAGACAGAAAGCTAAACCATTTGGTTGCGATCCTTGATTGATGATGAGATGAATCGCCGCAAGAGAGTACCGGCCTTAAAATTTCTTAATTTCACAAAAATAGCTCATCTGGTAAAGTAATTCTGGTTGGCTTTCCATTTAGGTTTGTAAGTTTGTTTGTTTTGCCCTTGTGGTAGTTAAAGCAAAACATGTAGTATAATGGCCTTAATTTTTCCAGTCATATTAACTCATTTATACCTATTAATATACCTATAGAGACTGCGAAAAAACATTTAAAAGTAACTTTTAGGAAAATAGACATTTTTAGCAGCTATAATTTGCAAAATGTTCAGTGATTTGAAATTATTATTTGCATATAACTGCATTTTCCAATTCATATTTTACATCCAGGCGCCAATCTATGTAGCAAAAGGTGACCTAATGAAATTAAAATTTCAATGAAATTGCTACGATTAGTTTTGGATTAAGGTCCCATAACGGCCTTACTTTTGTGACTTTGAGACACTTTTAACAAAAAAAGGAGTAAAATTTTAATAAAAACCACTTTCGTATAATCCGGATTCGCTATAATGATCCTTAATGTTAAACCTATTGCTTAGGATAGGACGAGAGAAAAAACTTTGACTATTAATTTTCTTTTTTATTAACATTGCTGTAAAATGTAAAATATTGTTAATGTTTTTGAAAATATTGCACTAGTGATGTAGTTTTAATTGAAACTGAGATATCAATTTACTGTCACAACTGTAAAGAGTCTGCAATTAGCGTAAGTGCTAGTGGTAATTAAGTTATTAATAACTTGGAAGTTTACGTAGAATATTCCAAGTAACGAGACTTTTTCTTATGCATATATGATACCTTCGATATATTGTATTGAATAAAATAAACTTAATGTGTCAATAGATTTTGTATTGGTTATTATTATTTTATTATTTAAGCCTTTATTACTAAACATACATACACAAATTTTAAAACAAAAAAAAAAACATGTTTTCATTAACACAACGGATTTCCCGGTATAGTGTTCATATGTGGTGTCCTGAGACACCCTGAACACTATTATTACACACTATTATTGGCTGTCCTTGTCCAGGTAACTTTTCCTATCTTCCTTATGTCTAAATCTGCCCACCTTTTTTATTTCTCTCCCTCTTCTTCTTTTTCCATCCCGCAATGGTTGCCATTCTGTTACTAATATTCTTGTTGGTATTGGTACAAATATTTAAATAAATAAAATTTGCCCCTTATTTTCAAATCTCGCACTTATCCATTATTAATGTGTTGCCAGCATCAAGTTTAATATTTAGCGATTCAAATAAATACGTAAGAGCTTAAAGATTGACTTGTGTATTTTTCGAGCAACAAGGACTTTCAGTCGTGTAGAATCTTGTTGCTCTATGTGTGTGTGTGTGTGTGTGAATGTTGATGATTGAACACACTTCAAATTAGCATCAAATCTTATTAAATTATATAATCTTCTTTTTTTTGGCAGGCTGCGTTCTTTCACTTACCGGCTCAAATCTGTTGTTTCCATTTCTCAATTGTGTTTATTTTTCGTAATGATTTGGTATGGCCGGCCTTACATCCGCGTTGCTACACCTGCAAATATCCTGGCGTTATTTGGACCACGCCAGTTAATAAATTCAATAAATTTACATCACTTTGATTGCTATATGCTGTAATTATAACGCTGTATATTATGCAAACGCGTCTCCGTAATTATGGAATGTGAAGAATCTAATAAATTCACGTGACATTAGAACTTTTAAAGAGTGATGTAGCTGTCATCGGCAAAGAAAAAATTGTACCTAAATGCTTTAGGAAATTTCTAGAGACGGAAATACTCTTTATCCTGATATAAAAATACATACGAAAAATGTTGATTTTATAGCTTTTGGGAAACTTGATTTGACGATTGTTCATTATACTCGTAATATACCTGTATATTACGAGTATAATGTGAACTCTAATCGTCGATAGCTCACACACTATGAATGTTGTAGGTACCGTCTCTTTTGGGAGTTATAGAAAGAGACAAATAATATTACAGACAAGTATACAAAAATATATTACCAGTTTAATGACGTATATTCTTTTTAATGTCGAAATCGTCTTGCAAAAACAATTGTCGCTATCTGCCTTGAATCTTTTTTTTAATTTCAGCATAATAATTAAATCACAACTGCTACGAGAGGAGGTCCATTTTGATACTAGTGTGTCCTCGAGCAACGAACACCTGCGTCCGCTGATGAGCCTTTCTTCTTTATTGTGTCCAACAAACATACAAACATTTGGGAATTTATTTTTTTACTTCCTATGTGTGTCCCACTGCTGGGCATAAAGCCTCCCCTAACTTCCTCTACGTATCTCTATCTTTGGTCTTTTCTTTCCATTCTCTGTCGAAAGCTCTCAGGTTGTCCGCCCATCTCGTCACTTTGTCCTTCCTCTTTTCTTCTTCCATCAGTTGGAACTTACAAAATTTGAGTCCATCTCGACAGACGTGACCCGCCTCCAGTCCCACTTTATCCTAGCTGCATTGAAACTTACCGAAAAAAATCCTTTTGGTACAGACCATGCCAGAATTGTAACCACTCTGTTGAGAATATACTTCTATTCCTTGATTGGTATCCTAAAAAATATAAAGCAAATATAAATAAGAATAATTTACGTTATTGAAAAATAAAAAGTAACTCATTCATGGTTTGTGAGAACGTGTGTAAAAAATGGCGGCCCTCTTTACCAATGTCTCGTAAATTTACATTATTCCAAAACATGAGTTTAATTTAAATTAACTGGTTTACCTGTTATTTCTATGTACTCTACACATAAGTATAGCTAGTAAATTTCCATGGAGCTCAGTTCAGTCAATTCTACATAAAAACCAAAATGTATGCCAACAGAGATCCATCCTATTTGTAGCCCTATTATTTTACAATACCAATGAATTATTAAGAAACGCTTAGCATTATACGATTAGGTATTCGTAAAAAATGTAGTAATATGGTTATCCTACTGATTTATTCTGAGAGCTAAAGTAAAACAACACAAGAGACAATGCGAACTCCTCTCCCCCTAGCGGAGTCGGACAGGAAGAGGGCCAAGTAAAAAAGTCGATCAGGGTTGAATCAGGTCGTGTCATCCATCATTTGTTATTGATACAGAAAATTGAAACTGTTACTTTACGTGGCTCACTTTAACATAAGTTTAAGTATAAACTTTAATCATAAACTTATAGTGCACGTGATGTTCATGCAA
>JAEMBS010000304.1:0-31092 GCA_018467065.1 Ephestia elutella
TAATCATTTGTAATAAAAAATATTAAGTAATTAAATATTATAATATTGTTTTAGTGGAGGACACGTTGGGCGTAGCGATTTGCTGACGCAGCCTTGCAGCAAAGCAGAAGACCGACTATTATCTCTGAGCAGCAGCAACAATAATGTTGGAAGAATATGAAGGCTATGGTTTTACCTACCAGGCGTTTTGCTGATCATCAAATAATGTTTATCTACTGTTCGTCGTGCACTTCAAGCTTCAAAAAACTGGATAATTTATTTCGTTTCCCGAAATAAATATCATCCTTGGCCAGCGCAGTCTCCTGACCTCAACACCATAGAAAATCTATGGGGCCTGATGGTGCATAGGAGGCAAGCATGGAAGAATCAGTTTCTCACTGTATGAAAGTTTAAGACACCTTTATTATGATTGAAATGTGTGTAGAAAAACAATAACAGGACCTATACAAAATAGTGAGTTAGTGATTTGTGTTCAAAATGAATTAGTGAGTTCATTAATTAAGTAGGTATATTCCAATTATCTTCTTTCTATTATTAGGTAATATCAAATCAGGTTTTATTAACGTATATTACTCGTATAACATTATTTCAATTATTTTTATACTTATTACTTGTTTTTGTATAAAGAATACGAGGTTATGTTTCGTAAAAAAATATATATTCTATATAAATTGTTAAATGTTGAGGTATAATAGTTTCAATCTTCTTTTCGTAATGAAAACGAATACTTAAGCTATAACCTCAATATTTACTACAAAGAGCGAAGGTAAAATTTAGTAATAAGTAAAATAAATAAACAGATACTTAGCTTACTGCAGATGCTTATTTTTTAAGTTCATTTTAGGGTTTTTATTTTGTAATTAGGTAGGGAATAGATTAAAATATAAGTTTTGAATTTGCACAGAAGTTTATAATAATAATCATCATCATCATCATCTCGAGTCGAAATGGCACGAATTAGATTTTTATAATAATAAATTATACATAAGTATAATAAACCTATATATTTACACGAATAAATAGCTGTTATGATTATTGTGCATTTTTATTTTATAACAAATATATATAAACCACATTACTTGCATTATATAAAATTGGGTATAATATGAAAAATAAAATTTCGGACTGTGACTCGAACTTGGACCTATATTAACTGCAGTCTATCCGACTACCGATTAGACTAGCAGATGCATTAGCTTGTGTGAAATTAACAATTGGTTGCGTGTCGCTATACTCACCATTATTAGTTTGCTTTACAATAAACTATACGTATTGTATATTATACTTCTGTCTCAGACTCGATGGTGTCAGAATTCTTAATAGTTCATAGTTATTTATTTATTCATAAACAATACATATATTGTGTGTGAAATTACATTAAATTAAATAATATATAATTAGCAATTGATAGAAAATTTAACAATAATAATAATAGAAATTAAATAGTATTAAAATTAAATTGCCCAATTATTGATGTCAAAAAGTTCGTCCACACTGTAGTAACATTTTTCCAATAAGAAGCCCTGTAATGTGGCTTTAAAAATCTTCAGACTTGGCATACATTTAAAATCCACCGGTAAATTGTTGAATAATCTTACTGCCTGATATTTCGCGGAATGCCTTACAATATTTAGACTAGGCATAATATTTTGTTTCAGGTCTTTCCGTCTAGTACTCTCTCTAGTTTTTCTTTCCTCTAAAGTCTCTGTCCTGGACAAATCTTTGTATAAGTCACAGAGCAGAACCATGATATAGAGAGATGGTACAGTCAAAATTTTTAGTTTTTTAAAATGACCCTTGCACGATTCCCAGGGGGGGATACGGACGATGGTTCTAATAGCACGCTTTTGTGCAATAAAAGCTTTTTTAATATTATACTGGTAGCTTCCACCCCAAAAATTTATGCTATACCTAATTTTACTTTCGACTAAGGCATGATAGATCGATTTGAGCTGCTCTGTTGTAAGTTCCTCGCGTAAACTCCTAATGGCATAGCAGGAAGAGCTTACTGACTTTTCGATTGTCCTGAGTTCATTCTTCCAGTTAAATAGAGAGTCTATGTGAACTCCTAGGAATTTTATTGTGTCAACGACAGCTAGTTTTTCACCATTTAGGGTAACAATTACAGTTTCTTTATTCCTTGCAGTGGTTTTGAAGAGAATGATTGCAGTTTTTGATACGTTAACTTTAAGGTTATTATTATGAAACCAGTCTAGACATATTTTAATTGTGTCATTAATTTTGTCAGTCAATTTTTCTATATTATCACCAGTCACAACAAGGTTTGTATCGTCTGCATAACTAACAAATTTTACTTCGGGGAGCCTCATTTTGAGATAATTAAGTAAATCATTAGTAAATAAGATGAACAGAATTGGACCCAAAATTGGAGCCTTGAGGGACTCCAACTTTATTTCTAGTCAATTTTAATTTATGAATGCTTTCGCATGTAGCTTCAGTATTTTTTATTTCCACGAATTGCGCTCTGTTTGTCAAATAAGACTGAAATAGATTATATGTATTATTTGTAATGCCATAATGTTTTAATTTCTCTAAAAGTATCTTGTGATCCACCATGTCAAAAGCAGAACTCAGGTCAAGGTAGATGCCCGCAACTCTTTTTTTATTACTTAATTCCGTAAGGACGTCGTCTATAAAAGTGTAAATTGCATTTTTTGTTCCTAGACCACTTTGAAAACCAAACTGCCTTTTGTTTATTATATTATTTTTATTCAAATGTCGTACAAGTTGCGAATTGACAATTTTTCCAAAAATTTTCGATAGAACCGGTAACAAGGATATTGGTCTATAGTTTTTAGCATTAAATTTACAGCCTTTTTTAAAAATAGGCAGTATTTTTGCTATTTTTAGTTGGTCTGGATAAACTCCTTCGTCTAAGCATTGATTAAAAAAGTGAGCTAAAGGTTCAGCAAGTAAGTCAATATTATCTTTAATTATTTGGATCGGAATCTCGTCATGCCCACAGGATTTTTGCATCCATTTTTCTTACGACATTTATAATAGTTGCCGGTGTAACCTTTTCCCATTTCATGATTTCATTAACTTGCTTGGTACTTGCGTTTAGAAAGTCAATGGCTTGTTCAAATTTACCTTGTGCTAACTCATTGACAGTATCAAAAACAGAGGAAAAAACATCAACTACTTTTTTAGGATCATTAATAATTACATCATTTTCTTTCAAAATAATTTTTTGTGGTGCCTTTTTATTATTCTTATTTCTATGCCTATTCACTACATTCCAGATGCACTTTGTCGAATTTTTTGCATTACTAATTTCCTTCTGTATTCCCATTTTTTTAGCCTGTCTAATAACTTTTCTATAAATATGAATATATTTTTCTTTAAAACGTACTATTGTTTCATCAGTACACAAGCGGTGTGCTGAAATGAGAAAACGTTTCATTTTACTACTAACTTTTATACCTTTTGTCATCCATTTGAACTTATTCTGTTTTAGATGTAATGTAACTTTTATTTTTCTTTTTTTAAAACTTTTCTTAAATATATCTCGGAACTTATTTAAAAAACTATTGATACCTTCTTTCTTCCAATCATGATTCTTAAGTTGATTTCTAAATGCTTCATTATTCCTTTTGTTAAACACTCGACATTCTTTAAAAATAAAATTGTTCTTACGCATTAGAGTGTGATTAGGCAAAGCAACTGAGCATGTTAAGCCGGCATGGCCATCCGAGAGACCATTATGATCTAAATTTGCTTTGCAAATACTTGAGTACACCGTGAATTTGATAGATGGCAGCACGTAGGCAGCATGAGCACGCAGCAGAGTTGCGTCTGGGTGTGGGTGGATAATATGATAATTAGCTTAGTGTGGTGTGAGTAATGTTCTTATTGTATTTATAAGTCCGTAATATGGACGTTATGCACACAATGAAGGACTGCGCGCCTGCAAGGCAATACGATCTTTAAGGTATGACTCCATTTTTGACGTTTGACTGTACATTGAGTACTACTTACTAATCTGTGGCGCTACTGTTTTCGCTTCACTATATGGTATACATAAACATTATAAACATTACATTTATAAAAATATTACTCGAAAGAACATTATTCGCGAAAAAATATTGAAAGAACTTGTCCGCGGTAAAGTGTTATCTCGTGGCAGGCCGTGAGAACTTAAGGCAAGTATTTAATTAAAGCGCCATCTAATGACAAATTAGATGTAATGGAAAAAAATGTAGTGTATATATACCTAATATGTTTATTGTTACATTTATAAAAAAAAAATTTTAAAAATAAAAAATAAAATAAATTTTAAATTATTTTATATTTTTTTTTTGTAAATTTTCAATATCTGGCAACATTTAAAATGAAGGTGCGGTGCGGATCCAGCCACAAAAAAATATTGGTCACAGGTGGGGCACAACAACCAAAAATTACTAGAAATAAAAACTATGTTTTTTTGCGCAAAAAACGTAAAAAAAAAAATCAAATGCCCCGATCTTAGTGTTTATCTAGGAAAGCTAGCCCGGGTTATCTTTTCTGTGCCATTGAGACAAGTACGTAGAAAACGTTCCTTTCATTATATTATTGTAATTTTAAGATTGGACGGTTATAAAAGTGACAAAACATTATGATTTGAAATGTTTGCAGTGTGACCACTTTTAGTAGATTTCTACTTTTTTGGTAGATTTGAGGCAAATGGAACGATATTTTAGTAGTCAGATATTTTAGTAGTAATTTCAGTAGAAAATCGGTATAGTTTAGTAGATTCGGTAGAAAATCGATAAATTAGAACATTCTTAATAATAGTAATGCAAAAATGCAAGTATTCAGGCCAAAAAATAAAAAAGGCAACACTATATCACTACAAAGTCTTGTCCATATCCAAAGGGATTTACCGTAACTTATTATTGAATACGGTGCTATTCCGGTCGGAATCCGGATTCAGAGCCCGGATTCGGGGATACGAATGCATGTTTTTCATACAAAATGTTGAATTTGAAACAGGGCTTAGTAGATTTTGGTAGATTTTAGCAACATTTTTGGTAGATTATGTGATGAAAAAGTGGTCACGCTGAATGTTTGTGAAAATAATTTTCAAAGTCATCCAGTCCAGTTTGTGGGCATGCCCATCCCAGCCCATCATGCCCGCAGAGCTGAATCCGCGCCTGTCAGTAAAGCCATCTAGTGAAGTAATAGCAGAACTCAAAACAGTTTGCGAAAGCTGATAAAACAGGTCGCGAAAATAATTCTGCTGCTCGCTAATAGGTGGCTATACAGTTTGTTAAAATAAGATAAAATAAGTCGTACGTCAATGCTTTAGAGTTCATTTTTGAAGTCTTGTCTACTCTAAGTATACGTCCCCCGCTCCCCGCCCAATGCGGACACTGTCTTTCATTTGTAAAATGCCTATGGGCGCCTCCTCCCCTTCCCTCCTCCCTGGCTTGAGCGAATAAGCCGTGTTGCGCGCCATCGCCCGCCCCGGTCCCGCCATTTTGTATTGACCCTTTTGCCGCGTGGAAGCGAAGTGATTGTTTGTGACTTTTTTTTTTTTTTATTTTATTTTTTTTATTTTATTTTATACATTCGGAAGACCAACAGCTAGATTAATATAATAGTATTTTACTTTTTAATTGTTGAATTGTTGTACTTAATAAATAATAAGTCTTTGTGTTGTGCGAGATACATGTACTTCGATTGTGATGTGACGCGGAGGCATATATGGCCTTGCCGCATTGACTGCATTGACCGAGAAGAACTTTCTGGAAGGACATCCAGGTATTTGTTCTGGGGATGAGATCTCAGGGGTAGCGGGCTAATGTAGGGACCAATACCCGAAGACACCCAGAAGTAGCCCAAGAAAGAATCAACTTGGTAAGTTGTAGAATAAGCACAGTTTAATAAGACATACAGTTGTCCATCGGCCTTAATGATGACGGTCACGCCGCCAGCGTGATCCGACACAGCAGTGTCAGGGTTGTCACAAAAGTGCATGTACTTTTATTATTATTTAAAATAGAGGAGACGGGTGCGAGTGGTGAGACGCCATTTGAATTTTTGTTGATTGTTTTTCCAAAATGGCCGACATTTTTTTATGTACATACATTATAATATACGCGGCTAGACAGTAAAATCGACTCGAATGCCGCGACAGAAAATAGCGTGACCCTCGCGCCAGGATGCTAAGATGGAGACATCTGCCTGGCATCCCGTGGCCAATTTTCGGGATGAGGTTTATATTTTTGGATCCAAGATGACGGACAATTTTTTTTTCAATTTTGCAGTAAGTATGGATATCGTTCAATTTTTTTTTCCAATTTTACAATATGGGTATCGTTTTATAGGTTTTCGGGGGCGCTGATTACGAAAATAACGTTTATTTTTGGACCCAAGATGGCGGACAATTTTTTTTATTTTTTTTTCAATTTTACAATATGGGTATCGCTTTATAGGTTTTCGGGGGCGCTGATTACGAAAATAAGATTTTTGGATCCAAGATGGCGCACGTTATTTTTAAAATTTTACAATATGGGTATCGTTTTATAGGTTTTTGAGGACGCTGATGACGAAAATAACATTTATTTTGAGAACCAAGATGGCGGACAATTTTTATACATACGCGGTTCAAAATGTACATGCGAACTTGGGGACATTTGGCCGGATTTGATTGGAACTATTTTTAAGGAAATTTGTGTTTTCTATTTACATTTTGAACCGCGTATGTATGTCAGAACAAAAGTGCCAGAAAAAAAAATGTCCGCCATCTTAGATCTCAAAATAAATGTTATTTTCAAAACGATACCCATATGTTAAATTTAAAAAAGAAAATTGTCCGCCATCTTGGATCTCAAAATAAACGTTATTTTCGTCATCAGAGACCCCAAAAACCTATAAAACCATACCCATATGTTAAATTTAAAAAAAAATTGTCCGCCATCTTGGATCTCAAAATAAGCTTTATTTTCGTCATCAGAGACCCAAAAAACCTATAAAACGATACGTATATTGTAAAAAAAAAAATGTCCGCCATTTTGGATCTCAAAATAAATGTTTTTTTTTCGTCATCAGCGTTCCCAAAAAACTATAAAACGATACACATATTATAAAAAAAATTAAAAAATATCGGCCATCTTGGATCCAAAAATAAAAAGTAAAAAAGTAGTTACCTAGTCGGTTCCGAGTTGGGTGGAAAATGATACGGAAGATATGAGTATGTCATCTAAATAGCTTTGTTGGATTGGAGGCCTCTGCCTATTCGGCGTCGCTCCGCACAAGTTTTTTCAAAATATACAACTCTTAAATTAGTACCGCACTGCCATACTAAATCGAAAATGAAATTAGTATGGCCGTGCGGTACGCCCCCCTCCGTCCCCCCGCCCCCGCACCCCCACGATTGCTCCGCGTAGAGGCCCTCGATGACCGACTGTATGAACCATTTTGGTAGGCTGTAGAATAAGTTTATATTTAATAGATTAGTTTTAGTGCATAGGGTTCCACAACCCCCTACATAGGTTACGGTGGTAGCAGTGCGTTTTAAATTAGCTTATAAATTCAGGTCGGACAGACGTAGTGCCGTGTCGAGTTTTTACCGCTATTTATTTTTACCGGTATTTTGTTAACAGGTTAATTTTTCGGTACCGAACTTTGACGGTGCTTCGTTTGTCCCGACTTTCTGCCACAATATTTTTTTTTTAAGTGTTAAACTTTTTATATTAAGAAGCTAAGATCATATAGTAGTAGTTAGGTTTAGGTTTTTTTTTAGCCCGGAAAGACTTGAAGGCAGAAAATAAGTTAGGTTCAGGTTACTTTTTATGACCTGTTGGCACGTTTTTTATTATTTTATATCTTTATCAATATATCTATCTATACGCTGTACGGTAACGATGAAATTTTCACGCCATTTTGATTGAAAATCACGACACGACGCAAGCAGCCTTACTAAATTTCACGCACACATATATATATGCGAGTGTATAAACGGTATTTACCTATGAATTTGTAATTTTGACTATTTGCTATTTTACCTATTTTTCAACTCGCTCCATCGTGAATAAAGTGCTAACTCGCGCTCAAGCAACAGTTTCACAGAGGTGGGATAATTATTAATCCTTTTTTGCCGCGGGCGAAGCCGCGGGTAACAATTAGTGTTTTATAAAGTGGAGGAATGACAAAAGGGCACAATCGTTTTCCGATAATTAGATGTTAGGACCACATTATTTTTTTTACTCACAAGTGTGTTGAAAAACGTCGTACAATACACGTGTGCATTTGGTCACTACGCACACTCGGCTTTATTAGTTAACAATATTTATAGATAAAATTTTTATTTATGGAGAACAGGTAATTTATATAACAATATTTCATCTGAGGTGAATATTGATTTATTCAATTGTAGCATTACCAGTTTAAGGCGCCTTCTGACTAACTTTTTCTTCCCAATTGATGCTGTCGACGGTCAACAGCTGCAACAGTGATGCCTATTGATATTTATTATTTTTTCGCCCTTCTCACTGCGGGCGGTATCATTCTAATAATGTTTAATTTTAATTGCGATTTTTACCAGGTCTTCTAGTTTTTTTTAGCTTATTTATTATTGTTCAAAATTCGACTATAAAGCACTCATACACACTCATCCGTAGCAAAAGTTACATAATAGTGTATAAATAATATGTATATAGCCGTGAAGACCTCTACATGACTGAATGTTTTTTTTTATTGTTGTTTATGCATGTTAGGTTAAGTTGTTGGTTTTCCCAATAAATAAAAATAAATTAAATAAAATTAATTGCTTGCTAAATCATATTAATACTATATTCAATTTAGTTCCAAATAGAAGAGTAATTTCAACACTGAGACTGACCTTACACTTGGCGAGTTGTTTAGTGATGAGGTCCCGGAGCTCGCGCGCGGCGTCGTCGTGCGCGCCGCGCGCCTGCGCCGCGGCCGCCAGCAGCGCCGCGCCCGCCACGTGCGGCGCGCGCGCGCTGCGGGCCAGCTGCAGCAGCGCGGCGCGCGCGCCCGCCTGCGGCTGCGGCGCCCCGGCCGCGCCCGCCAGCAGCTGCAGGGCCAGCGCGCGCGGCGGGTCGGCCGCGCCCAGCTGCAGCCGGTCCGCCGCGGCCGCCAGCGCCAACTGAGACCCGCTCTGACCCACCAGCCGGTACAGCGCCGGCCTGGACGCACACAACGTTATTTCGTCTCCTATTTCTTTTATTTATTAAAAAAAAAATAAGGTAAAAGTGGCACAACTGAAAGTGCTGAAGAAAATAACAGTTTCTCAAGGCACAACAGTCACTCACAGCACGGCGTGGTACCGCTCGTCGCTGAGCGCGGCGCGCACGGCGCCCTGCCCCGCGCCGGCCAGCGCTCGCAGCACACGCAGCGCCGCGCGCGCCCCGCCCGCCGTCCCGCCCGCCCCCGCGGCCTCCTCGTCCCCGAGCGACACCAGCGCCGCCAGCGCCGCGCCCAGCTCCTCCTCCTCCTCCCACTCCCACTTCTGTAACCAGCGGTGTTCACATGTTATACACTAGCCGAGCCCGCGCCCCATTTACTGTTGTTACTAACTAACTAACTGACGGCGTATCAAGATCAAACATATTGACAAATTGTCATCAAGCTATTGATAACTGTAATATAAATTAATTATAGTTTAACAAGCTACTAATTCTAGTTTTAACGAAGTCCCAGAGCGCTGCTAGTGCTATATTAGTATCATAGAGAAACCGAGATGAAAAATATATCAGAAGATATTCAAAGATCCATATGAAATTATCTGTCGATTTTAATAATAAGTAGTACAACAACATAAATATAAAAATAGATGATATCAACACACCAATCTGGAGCTCCAGGTTGTCATTATACTGATAATGACAACCTTGTAACTATCTGACCATGGAGGTAATAAGTACTACATCTATGATTGCATTAATTTCATGCACGCGACACGTCCACAAGAGATGACAGCTGATTACCACCATCAACATAATTTAAAACAAAATAGATGAATAATTTTTCTAGGTTTTGTAGAAGATAATTAGATATGCTCCATATAATACTTATGACCCCTAAATAATATGTGACAATACATGTACAGAATTGAATCCGAAGTTTGTTTCAAATTCAGCATAAAGTTTTTTCTTGATTATTATTATTATTAGCTTTATTTCCACTCATCTAATTTCTTCATTTATATATTATGTAAAATGTCTATTATTTGCTGATGCGTGGTCCCTTGTGGGTAAAAGCCTCCTCTATCTTTTTCCACTTTTGCTTGTCTGAGGCAAGTGTCATCCTGCTATTTCCTCTATGTCATCAGACCATCTTTTCTTTGGTTTCCCTGCTTTCCTTTTGCCTGTAGGGCCATGCCATTTTGTAATTTGGTGAGTCCATCTCATGTCTTTGTACCTTGACAGATGTCCGGCCCATTTCCATTTAAGTCTGAAGCCATATTCGAGAGCATCCATTATGTTGGTCTTCTTACGGATATCGGTGTTCCTTGTTTTTTGTATTCGTCTTAGTTTTAGGATAGAACTCTCCATATCCTCCATATCATGTTGGCATGACAAAATTTTGGCCTTTACTTTTTCGGTGTATACCCATGTTTGGCTCGCATAGGTAAGACTAGGTAGAATACAGCTTTTTGGTCTTCAGGTTGTAGTTTCCTTTCAATATTTCTTTTTGTGCCCAAAACTTTCTCCATGCTATATTTATTCGTCTGGTGACTTCGTTTTCATTACTGTTTGGTGCAAAGGAGACCAGTTTGCCCAAATAAACATATTCATCAACATACTCTATTTCCCTTCCTTCTATTTTGATAGCTTTCCTATGGCTATTTGTCATTATCTTGGTTTTCGAAGCATTCATATGTAATCCAACCCTTTGACTTTCACAATCCAAGCTTTGTAGCATTTTTTCCAGCTCTGAAGCAGATTCACTAAAAATGGCTATGTCATCAGCAAATCGAAGATGGGTCAGCTATTTGCCCATTACCCGTACCCCTTTGCCTTTCCATTCCAGATGTTGGAAGATACCTTCAAGTACGGCAATAAACAACTTAGGAGATAAAGGGTCCCCTTGTCTCACCCCTCTTCCAATCCTGAATGGCTCATTACGCCTTTCTAGCTTTACTGTGCTTTTCGAGTAGATGTTCTTTATAATGTTTATGTATTTATTGTTTATGTTGTTCTTTTTTAAAGCATTCCATATAGACAGAGATGGGCAAATTTTTATTCGAATAATCATCCGAATAAAATTTTATCCGTGGCCAATTCATCCGCGGATGATTTATTCACGAATAAATTATCCGCGGATAAATTGGCCACGAATAAATTATCCGTGATATCATCCGTCATTTGAATAACGAATAAATTACGTCATCATTTTCATACAATCGTTTTAGGTATGTAAGGCTTACTTGATTTTAATGTAAAACATACAGATGTTTTCGCTCCTCCTTTTTTCCTCTCGCTTCTGACAATCTGTGGGAGTGATTTCGTAGTGACAAACTTACACTTAGGGAAGCGGGCACCTTTTGATTAGACCAAAACGGTTGGTCAAATTTCAGATGTTTTACAGATGTTTTTCAGATGTTTTTTCATGTAACTGAGGGCAGGCAGAGACAGGCGGGTGCCCTAACACTCAGCCAACTGAATGGACTGGACCGAATGGACTGATTGGGCTGGACTGAATGGGCTGAATGGACTGGACTGAATCGTAAGCTGCAAAAAGATGATTTGTTCGCAACCGAATGGACTGAATGGGCCGAATGGACTGGACTGAATGGGCCGAATGGACTGGACTGAATCGTGAGCCTCAAAAAAGAAGACAAGGAACATATTTCAGGTCCCCAAAAGGGGTGCCCTTTGTTTCGCTTAAAATTTTTGTCTCTAATTTCACTTCGCCGAACCTTATTGGCCTAAACATGTTATGCACAATTATTGTCTCGCCTAATTGATGTTTTTGCACAATAATAATTTAGCCTAATAATTATTAGATGCAATTTTTGAGTCTCTATTATTAGATGTTCTAAAATCGTTTGGCTTTTAATTTTTTACACGTAACGATATCCTCGTATAAATTTGTTTGAGACAATTATTACTTACTGTAATAAATAATAAATAAAATAAGAATAAAATAATAAAAAGCCTTTTTATTTCCAAGTTAAAAGTACTAGTTTCTAATGTTATAAAAAAAAAAAAATTATATGATTTAAAATAACAAAATTAAAAGAAAAAAGCGTTGTTAAATAAAATAAAAAAATTAACTTAGAACCCCTCTGTGGGTAAAGGCCTCCTCCATCGAGTGCCATTTGTCTCTGTCCTGAGCAACTTGCATCCAATTCTTTCCAGCCACTTTCACTATGTCGTCTTCCCATCGAAGTCTTGGATGCCCTTGTTTTCGTTTCCCTTGTGGTCCTTTCCATCTAGTTGCTAACTGTGTCCACCTTTTGTCTTTTAAACGTGCTATATGACCAGCTGTTAAGTACTGAATGTTATATTTTGATTTTATATATTACTAGATGGCGTTATCTCAAGTTAAAACTCGCTATGAAGTTTCTTTCGCCCAGACGTGTATAGGTTTGAAGATTGTACTTTTTTTGGCTTAACTTTTATGACAATTACACGGTCGTCTCAATTTTGAGTTTTTATTCAGTTGGACCTCGCGGTGTATTTTTGACAATCAGCCGATTGTTCATTCCTTCGAGCCGGATGCTTGTTGGTTTGTTCAATATAGGCTTTCTCGTTCGCACCCACGGGCAGTAGTTTGCTGTCAAGGGCGAACACTGTGCCTTGTTTGGCGCCAATTCTGTTGTTGAGCGGTACCTATCCAGGAGAGTTGCAACTTCGGGAACACCATAGAGCGCATAATATAGTATATTTTTGGTACTTCCTTATTTATTTACATATGTATATTGTTTTTTAAACAAATTAAAAAACAATATACATATGTAATTAATGAATATGTTGAGTTGGGTCATATGGAAGCAATTCCTGATGATGATGTGAAACCAACATTTGTGTATTTGCCCCATCATGCAGTGGTGAGGGAAGATAAAACGACAACTAAAGTAAGAGTCGTTTTTGATGCTTCTTGTCCTGGAATAAACGGAGTTTCTCTTAATAGTGAGCTGATGATAGGCCCAAAATTACAGCCAGATTTACGTCATATTATAATGCGTTGGCGCATGCATCCAATTTGCCTCTGTTCGGATATTGTAAAGATGTACAGACAGATTAAGGTCACGGAACAAGATGCATCAAAAACGACTCTTACTTTAGTTGTCGTTTTATCTTCCCTCACCACTGCATGATGGGGCAAATACACAAATGTTGGTTTCACATCATCATCAGGAATTGCTTCCATATGACCCAACTCAACATATTCACCAGCCCACTTCCATTTTTTGCTTTCATTGCGTATTCTAAAGCGTCTCTAATTTTTGTTTTATGTCTTATAACAATATTTTTAATTTTTGAATTTTTCTTATTTTTAGTAAAGATCGTTCCATGTCTCGTTGGCATGTATTTAGTTTGTTTTTTATTTTATTTGTAAAAATCCAGGTTTGGCATCCATAAGTAAGACATGGTAAAATATTTGTATTCATAATTTTTCTCTTTATAAAGATGGGAAGATTACTTTTTGTTATTTCTTTCAAGGCCCAGAATTTGCTCCAAGATATGGCGATCCTTCTATCTACTTCTCGTAGACAAGAGTCTTCATCAAATGATATCCTTCTTCCGAGATATATATATTCTTTAACATATTCAAGCGGTGTACCTGATACGGTGATATTAATTTCTTTATTATTGGTCATTATTTTGGTCTTGTTCAAATTTATACTTAGCCCTACTTTTTTGCTTTCTTTTTCTAGCTCGAGTAACATGTTTTTTAAATTTCTTCCACTTTGTGCTAGTAGAACTACGTCGTCAGCAAAACAGAGGTGACTCAGATATTTCCCATTTATAAGGATACCTTTGTTGCTCCAATTTATGCTCTTCATTATTGTGTTTAACACAGCGATAAATATTTTGGGGGATAACGGGTCACCCTGAATAACTCCTTTTTTAATTTTTATTTCAGAGCCTTTGCTTTCTAGAAGTATTCGACTGGTGCAGTGCTCATATATTCTTTTAAGTATATTTATATATTTCTGCGGAACTTTATTATCTTCTAGAGCCTGCCATATTGCTTTGTGCGAGATGCTGTCAAAGGCCTTAGTATAATCTATGAAGGCGATGTATAAGTTGCTTCTAAACTCCGTGTGTTTTTCTATAATCTGCTCTACCGCATGTATATGATCTATCGTGGAAAATCCTTTACGAAATCCGGCTTGTTCCACAGGCTGTTGAGTGTCGATAATAGCGCCGAGTTTAATTTCTATTAGCATTGAAAAAAGTTTATATATGCAGGATGATAGGCTTATTGGACGATAGTTTCCTATGTCTCGTGGGTCTCCTTTCTTGTAGAGCAATATTATGTTCGACTCAGCCCATTCGCGTGGAATTTCGAAGGAATAAGGTGGAATAAGATTAAACAAGTATGTAGTAGGTTGTGATAGGAGAGGTATCGCAATTTTTAATATATCGCTTGACAGACCATCCGGTCCCGGGCTCTTATCTGATTTCAACTTTTTAACATTTTCTAGAATATCTGTTTCGTCCCAGTCGTCAGAAGCATGTTTCGTGTCCTGGCCGTGGTGGTGTAGTGTGTAGTCCAAGTTTGAATCTTTTTCGTAGTATAAATCTCTGTAAAAGTTTGTGGCTTGCTTTATTATTTCGTCTCTTGATGTTGTAGCCTGAGAGTTTTTGTAAAGGCTGTGAATCCATGTTTTATGAGTGTTTAATTCTTTATAGGCTCGTTTCGCACTTCCTGTTTGATTTATATGTTTTTCCAGAATATTTAATCTATGTTGTTTATAATCTTTCCTTATATTTCTATTCGTTTTCTTGTAGAGTTCGCTTAATTTTTTCCTCATTTGTTGTGTTTTATTTTTTTGTTTTTGTAGTAACTGACGTTCTTTTATACATTTTTTTGTGTCGTCACTTATTATGCTATCTTTTTTGAGTTGTTTCTCTTTCTGCTTTTCTGGATCCATAATGCTTTTTCGGATAGTAGAGACGATTTTGTCATAATATTTCTGAACTGGTTCTTGTATTGGGATTAAATTATCATTTCTATATTGTTTAAGATTTTCTGTAAAATTTTTCATACTTTCTTCAGACTCTATTTTTTTAGGGATGTTACAATACTGAGTTCTACTCTTTTTTAAACCTTTTATAACGAATTTGGCTCTTACAGGACGATGATCACTGGGGGAAATTGACACTAGTCAGTACTTTAATATTTTGACAGTTCTGAGGAATATTCGTCATTATAAAATCGATTTCGTTTTTTATTCTGCCGCCTGGGCCTTTCCAAGTCCATTTTTCTTTCGGATTCCGTTTGAAATATGTATTCATTATTGAAAGTTTATACTCAGTGCATGTTGCAGCAGTAGTTCTCCCTCTATCATTTCTTTCTCCGTAGCCATAGTTTCCTAAAATAATTTTCTCTTCTTTTCTTGGTTGACCTATCTTTGCATTATAATCTCCCATTTCTATTATGTATTTGCTACAGTTCTCGTGGGCCTTTTGTAGAAAATTATAAAAGTGCTCTATTTCTTGTATGGGGGCATCTTCTGTAGGAGCATAGGCTTGGATTATGGATAGGTAAAGATCTTCAAATTTAAGTTTCAATACCGCTACTCTTTCACTTATTCCAATAAAATCAACAATGTGGCGTTTATATTTCTTTTTAATTAAAAAACCAACTCCGTGAAAACCTTTTGTCTCTCCCATATAGCAAAGTATGAAGTCTTCATATTCTTCTATGAGACATCCTAGGCGTCTCACTTCGCACAAACCAATAATATCGTATTTGATGTTTTTAAAGCTTGAATAAGTTGAATAAGTCTTTCGTGTGAAGATAGAGATCTTATGTTGTATGTCCATATATTTAGTGTATTTTTTCTGGTGTTCTTGTTTTTTCTCTCTGGAGGGTTTTGGTCTACCACTCCCGCGGTGACCGACCGTACCGGGAGTGGGGGAGGGGCCGTCTGTGATTGTCATTGTGTTTCTAGAGTAGTTGTAGTTGTGGACTCGCTTGGTATTCTCGATCGTATGTATGAAGTCATCAAATTCTTATTTTTCTTATTTTTTTGTCTATTATCCGAACCTACAGTGGTGTTTGTTTCGTCAGTAGGTGAAAAGAAAACGCTTGCTCGATAGTTTTTGCATTTCTTGGTTTCTATCTTTTTCTGTAGGCGTTTGAGGTATCGTTGCATTGTTGATGTTGATGCTATCAGATTTATTAGAGGTAGTAGGTAAGATTATCAGTTTGTCATATTTGATGATAACTCTATTTCCTTTTCTCTTTCCATTTGGCCTCTTCTTTTAATTTCTTTCTTGCCTCTAGTACTTTTGGTGGATAGTCTTCAGATAATGAGTAATCGGAGTTTTTTAATGTGCGTTTTTGTTTTAATATTTCGATTTTTCTTCCTAAGGTACATAGAGTTATACTAACAGGCCGTATTTTTTCACCTTTTTTCCTATTCTTCTGACAGCTTCTATTTCTGATTTCAAACAGTTTACTTTCATAATATTTTTAAATATGTGCAGAGTTTTTTTCTAATAAATCATTATAACTGCGTTCGCCTTCTTCTATCCCGAATAGTATAATATTTCTTTGTCTCTGTTGTCTTTCAAGAAGATCAAGTCTTTTTTCTATTTGTTTGTTCGACTCTTTTAGTTCTTGAACATTATTTTGTAAGTAATTAAACTTTTCATCTATTTTATGTGTTAAATTTTTCTCCATTTCTTTTATATTGTGATTTGTTTCATTTACATCAAGCTGTATCTTTTCGAACATTTTTTTAATTTCTTCCATTGTTATTGTTTGTTGTGATTTCTTACTATTTAGATACTAGTGCTGCCACCTATTTTTGTTGTTGCAATTAATATTTTTATGAACAAATATCCTTATTCTATGAGTTCCAATTGTTTTTAAACTCTGTATCGTACGGCGAGATGGCGTTAGTGTTTTTAGATTCTAATTTTGCTTATAAATCTTGGTGGCTCTGCTGGGATTCAGTTAAGGAAAGAGTATATAATCACTACGTTTCAGTAGTACTGGTAAGCGCATCAAAAAGACACGCTTGTATACGCGCTGTGCTACGAGTGTCACGACGATGTTGACGAAATTTGTGGTAATACAGTTCATTTATTCGCAGTCCGTTATGATTATTTAGTTTTACCCGACACGGTTCAATAAAAAAGTTCTTTGTGTATCTTCACAGCACAATTTTAATACACAATTTTACACATAAATTTAGTCAGTTTATTATATTTACACTATTCACTGACGTGTTTACTTGCACTCAAGTAGTGTTTAGCAGTTTGTTTACACTATTATAGGTTTATTTACACTATGGTTCTGGTTTTGATATTTTTGGATTTTTTAGTCTCATACAAAGTTTTATTGTTAGATAACACTTGTGCGTATCACTTTCACTATAGTTTATATTTTTCAGTCACTTTTATATATTTACGACACGAGATGTATTTTATTTTCTTTATTTACTATGGATACGATGTTAAGCGAGCCCGGTGGCGCCCTCTCTCCTTACTTACTGTAATAATCACTTCTTATAATTATAACTAATTGAATATTAGTTCAGTGAGCTTCTGAAAGCAGGTGGAACACCGGTATTAAAAGCTCTTCAGAAGCTATTCGATTCCGTCATACTCGAGGGACAAACGCCTACGGCATGGCACAGAAGTGTGGTGGTACTTTTCTTCAAAAAAGGCGACAAAACCTTATTGAAGAATTATAGGCCTATCGCACTTCTGAGCCATGTCTACAAACTGTTTTCGAGAGTCATTACGAATCGTCTCGCTCGCAGGTTCGACGACTTCCAGCCTCCCGAACAAGCCGGTTTCCGAAAAGGCTTTAGTACCGTAGACCACTTACATACGCTGCGGCAGATTATACAGAAGACTGAGGAGTATAATCAGCCCTTATGCTTGGCGTTTGTGGACTACGAGAAAGCCTTCGATTCGATCGAGACCTGAGCTGTGCTACAGTCTCTCCAACGGTGCCAAATTGACTATCGATATATCGAAGCGCTGAAGTGTTTGTACGAAAACGCCACCATGTCGGTCCGTCTCCAGGATCAAGGCTCGAAACCTATCCAGTTGAAGCGAGGGGTGAGACAGGGAGACGTTATATCTCCGAAACTGTTCACCGCCGCCCTGGAAGATGTCTTCAAGCTTCTGGACTGGAGCGGACTCGGTATCAATATCAACGGCGAGTACCTCACTCACCTTCGATTCGCTGACGATATCGTAGTCATGGCTGAGACCTTGGAAGACCTAGGCACAATGCTCGATGGCCTCTGTAGAGCCTCTCAACAAGTGGGTCTAAAAATGAACATGGATAAGACGAAAATCATGTCTAATATCCGTGTCGCACCCACTCCTCTAAAGGTTGGAGACTCTACACTCGAAGTTGTTGACAATTATGTATACCTGGGACAAACAGTTCAGTTAGGTAAGTCCAACTTCGAGAAAGAGGTCAACCGTCGAATCCAACTCGGCTGGGCAGCGTTCGGGAAGCTTCGCGATATCTTCTCGTCCAAAATACCGCAGTGTCTCAAGACTAAGGTCTTTGACCAGTGTGTGTTGCCAGTAATGACATACGGAACAGAGACGTGGTTGCTTACTATGGGCCTCATAAGAAGGCTCAAGGTCACCCAAAGGGCGATGGAGCGCGCTATGCTCGGAGTTTCCCTGCGTGATCGAATCAGAAATGAGGAGATCCGTAGGAGAACTAAAGTAACCGACATAGCCCGCAGAATCGCCAAACTTAAGTGGCAGTGGGCGGGGCACATAGCTCGCAGAACAGATAGCCGTTGGGGCAGAAAGGTTCTCGAGTGGCGACCACGAACCGGAAAACGTAGTGTTGGCAGGCCTCCCACTCGGTGGACCGACGACCTGGTGAAGGTCGCGGGTTGCGCATGGATGCGGGCAGCGCAGGACCGGTCGTTGTGGAAATCCTTGGGGAGGCCTTTGTCCAGCAGTGGACGTCTTTCGGCTGAGAGAAGAGAAGAGAATATTAGTAAATTTAATTATTACTAAGTATTAGCTATTTCTCACCGGCATGGGTACTGTGACATGTCTATCACAACAGTGCCGGAGATAAGAACAGTCCAGTCTGTCGTCAATCATTTTCAGAATGATGTTAGTAATGCACTACTAATAATAATTCCTAAAAATCTTGATAAGTCACAGATCCGACTTAGAGCACCCCGACTCCACGTGGCTCAAGTTTGCCCTATACTAGAGTGTTATTCCTTCGCGCGGAACCAGAAGCTCGCGAAGGAGGTCCTGAGAGAAATGAGGGCACGAGGCCGAACCGCAGCGAGGGGGGGAGGTGGCGAGCGAAGCGAGCCGGCGACCTCTCGAGCGTAGCGAGGTCGAGTGCACGAATGAATCGAAGGGCCGACGGAGCGAGTCTTCTGGTGGAGCCACCCAGAAATACTTGCATGCTGCATGCTTGCTTGCTTGCTGCATGGCGCTGCTTGCTTGCATGCTGCATGCTTGCTTGCATGCTGCATGCTTGCTTGCATGCATGCTTGCTTGCATGCTGCAGGCTTTCTTGCATGCTGTATGCTTGCTTGCATGCTGCACGCTTTAGTTCACATGCCTAATGTAACTTTCTTTTACTTCTCGACATTTATCAAACACAAATCCATCAATGTTTAATTTTAGTCCCCCCCCCTATTAGATTTAAATACTTTGTAATAATTATCAGAAATTATTATAACAGAAATAATTAGGTGTTACAATTTTGTGCTTAATTGCTTTGTACGAAATATTAATTAGTATTTGTGAATATTAGAAATAATCAATTATTAGGCCTAATGACTTATTTGAAAAGTAAATATACGGCGATAAAAACTTAGGCGAATCAAAAATAGGCTAAACTAAATTAGAATTCATAATAATGTACGAAACAATGTTGTACTAAAAGTTTGTGCACCAAACTACATTAGGAGTACAAAAAATTAGGGGAAACAATAGAGACCCCCAAAAGATTATCAGATCGCAATCCACAAATCATTATGTATAACATAATAATAAGCTCAGGGAGGGTTAGATGTCAGATGTTTTACATCAGGATATATAGATGAAGAATGTTAGTACAACATCAAAATGAGCAAGCCCAAAATTAGTCGAAACATTTCAGATGTTTTACATGAACCTAGGACTTGCAGCCAAGTCCCAGGTTCATCTAAAACATCTAACGTTTGAGCGACCGTTTTGGTCTAATCAAAAAGGTGCTCGCTTCCCTAAGTTCAAATTTGACACTACGAAATCACTCCTATAGATTGTCAGAAGCGAGAGGACTGATGTTTTACATCAAAAACAATCAAGCCTTACATACCTTAAACGATTGTATGAAAATGATGACGTAATTTATTCATTATTTAAATGACTGATAATATCACTGATAATTTATTTGTGGCCATTTCATCCGCGGATAATTTATTCAAGAATAAATCATCCGCGGATGAATTTCTGCGGATAAAATTTTATTCGAATGAGTATTCAAATAAAAATTTATTCGGATAATGCCCATCTCTGCATATAGACATATGCGTAAAGCTGTCAACATGCTTTTGTATAATCCACATATGCTATGTAGAGCGGTCTGCGGAACTCTTTACATTTTTCAATTAATTGATCTATAACATGCTATGTGCTCGATAGTTGAGTAGTGTGGTCGGAAGCGCTGCCTGTTTTCTGGTTGATTGTTTCGAAGTTTTTTTGTTAATAATATAACTCAAAAAAAACAAAAGAGCAAAATGTGGTTCAAAATCTATTTTATTTGATAGCCCTGTTGTAATTTAAAAATGCATACATTGGAGGAAAATTGCTTATCATTGTAAGATGGAAGTCAAAGTTCGCCTCCACATTTGAGGAGTCGAGGCTTTATTGATAAATGGGACAATATTATCGTTAATAGTCATGTCTCGTTTATCAGTAAACTCATTATTCCACATTGACATTCGGAAGACTTTGTGTAACATTATTAATTATATTAACTTAGATTTAGTTAATGAGCTGCAAATTCCTATTCAGGAGTACATTGATTGTGAATCCATACTAATATTATAAATGCGTAAAGTTTTGGATGTGAGTTTGTGAGTTTGTGAATTTGTGAGTTTGTGAGGATGTTTGTTACTCAATCACGCAAAATCTACTGGACGGATTTCGATGTGAAATTTGGTACAGAGAGTAGCTAATGACCTGGAATAGCACATGAGCTACTTTTCTTGTATCCCGGGAAAAAGCACTCGTTCCCGTGGGAAATTCACGCGAGTGGCGAAGCCGCGGGCATAAAGCTAGTATTTCATAAAATAAAAATTGGATAAAGGACTTGTTCTTTGTTCAATAATAATTTATTTTATTAATTTCTCTGCTTTATTACAAATCTTTTGCATAGGTGTAGGAGAGCATTACCAAAATATTTATTTATGTACTACAGACTGGAAAATGACTTTATTGTAAATTCAGTAGGAAATCCTAATCTATACATATAATAAAACAGTAAAAATATTTTGTCTGTACATTTAATATGTTTGACTGAAATGGATAGAGGGAGACCTAAAAAGAACAATAGAAAGCAAAAAAAATTTTTTGGAATTTCTTGTCTGTCTGTCTGTCTGTCTGTCTGTCTGTATGTATGTACGCGTTTCACGCAAAAACTACTGGACGGATTTGAATGAAACTTTTTTTGTTGTATAGCTACTAAGCCTGGGCAACATATAGGCTATAATTCATTTTGAAAACTGGAACACCTGATGAAGAACCATAACAGGAACAGCTAAACTATAAGTAATATGGAAGTGGTGCCTTAACAAAAATCGTTCAACCTGATGAGCATTTTCTGCTGACGTATAAAAATTGAAGATCTGGAACATCTGATGAAAAGCTCCAAGAGACCAGCTACACTATAACATATATGGAAATGGCGCCTTAGCAAAAATCGTTCAACCTGATTGAGCATTTTTTGCTGACGTATAAAAATTCAAAGATCTGGGAACATCTGATGAAAAGCTCCAAGAGAGATTTTTCATCTAAAGCGAAAACTCACGCGGGCGAAGCCGCGGGCAAGACAACTAGTCCTTACTAAAAAATTGGATACACATTGTTAGAAGTACTGAGAGTGAAGGACATAGAATACCTTTGATCCAGGGAAAAGGCACTGATCCCGGGGGAAATTCGGGCGGACGCAGCTGCGGGCAAAAGCTATTAACGTGACTTACCTTTGGACTTGGTTCAGCCTGTAGAGTGAGCGCTTGAGGCTTGAGGTGTGCAGGGATGGAGTGCAGCGCGCGGTCCAGGTCGCGGCCCGGCCGCGCGCTCGAGCTGGCGGCGCCGCGCAGCTCGAGCGCGTGCTCGGCGTGCGCGGCAGAGCGCGATGCGCGACGCGCAGGCGACGTGCTCGCGCGCGCGCGCGCCGGCCAGTGCGTCCAGCCCGGGCGACAGCGAGTACGTGGCGCGCCGCGACCACGACTGGGGCGAGTCGTCTGCGCACCGGGTCTACAACCACGTAGTAGAGTAGGAGAAACAATGCCACAAAATAGCTACAGTGAATTAAGAAAGAAAAAAAGACCGAAAAGCTACAAAACTAAGAACAAGATATGTAATTGTAACTGTTAGTGTGCTGGCCCAAGATTTGGTATACAGGATAGGGATAAAAATTAAGGCCACCATTAATACCAAATTCATACAAAAGCAAAACCCAAAAATGCAGTTTTTTATTACTTATCACTCCAGCACTTATACAATATATTGTAATAAATGAAATATAAATAAAATGACTAAAAAAGAAATTGTTGTTACCTTTATTTTATGTATAGTAGTGAGTGAAGTAGACTGGTACACAACATCACACAAGCCAGATATATCAGTCTCCTTATTTTCACCATCAATTGCTCGAAACTAAAACCAGTAAAATTATTATTTATTATTTACTTTATGTGGAAGCCAGCGCGAGTACCAGACGGGTGATCAGTCCACTTATGCTGGACCATTTCATCCAATTCCCCAAGACCCGTATAGAGTTTTGAGTTACCTGGTAACTCACATTGGTGGCGACCCACTGAATATACCTGTTACTTTGCAGAATTTTATCAACTGCCCTATTGTAATGTCGCTCAGATATCCCCATCAGTAAAATGATATAAGAACTTGATACAAATAAAATTATGTAAATCCTACTAATATTATAAATGCGAAAGTTAGGATGTGAGTTAAGATGTTTGTAACTCAATCACAGAAAATCTACTGGGCAAATTTTAATGTTGGTAGAAAAATACTGGGAAAAGTACAACTTTTTATCCCGAATTCCCATGGGAGCTACCACGACCTTACAATGATCCAAGGCAGAAACTTAAGCCTTGTTTATCCCGCACACCAGCTATATTCTTACTTAATATTTAGTTGCAGGTATATGATAAAAGGGAACCACAATAATATACCTGGAATAGACTGACGATGGACTTCTTGTAGTTGAGGAGGTCGAGTGGGTCGCGCTCGTCCAGATAGGCGGCCTGCACCGCGCCGTGCTGCAGCCGCACGAAGAACGAGGACGGCGCGAGCGAGTCCCACGGGGAGCGCGCGGGCGCAGCGCCCTTCTTGCCGACGATGTACAGCTTGGGAGACTCCAGCTGAAACATTATAGTGACGCTATACCTGCTAACTGTGAGTTACCTACGTTAAGACATGCCGCACTTTATAACGCTTCTTACGTGGAACTTTAAAAGGAAGTCGGTTTTTTGGTCGCTCCATATCGTCTCCACTCCAACGATAGCCGTGATGCTATAGCCAATCGCTCTACTGCCCTCGTTTTCGTCATTAATTGATACAGAAGTATTCAAGTTGTAAGTGACCGGCGTCTGAAATAATTTTAACTCGCCGTATTCTAGTGGAACTGTTGAAGCAGCAACCCAAAATGTTGGTAATTGAAAAATATATAAAAGCAATCTAACAAAATCTTTTTTATTAGGTGAATTAATGGAAAACATTGTCAAAAATAATTTAACATATCAAAACAAGAGGATGGTAACAAAACAACACCACACACAAGTTGCACACAACACTGAACACACCCACCCACCACACAGAAAACTATTTGACATTGACATGACAATGACAAGAGTTAAGGTAGAAACATACTTGTTCCACGTACGCAACGCACGCTCGCATTATGAAATTTTTTTGTATGGAAACAGTTGAATCAGAAACATACTTATCATACGCAACGCTACACACGCAACGTAAGACGACGTAAGATCTGTCGATCCAGATCGACGTGGGAAGGTGGAGGGGATAATCATATGCCACCACACCAGTGTTGCCAACTTAGTGGATTTTCCTCTAAAACTGGTGGTTTTGACCCCCTTTTAGTGGGGGAAATATTGCGTTTTGTGGCTGGTGATTTTTCTGGTGGTTTAGTGGGATAGAATTTTTCCTTTTTTTCATATTTTACGGGGATTTCCCGTAAAATATGTTTATGTTTATAGCAGTTTTCTGTCAGGTGAAGCGGGGATTTCTAGCAAAATATTTTTTATATTCTAAACTTTCTCCTTTCTCAAATTGGTCTTATTCACTGTCTGAAATTTGTTCGCGAGGGATAGGTCATTTAATAAAAAATATGCCGAAATCTCGGTATTCTCAAAAGTTTCGGGATTCTTGGCTGCGTTTTTCATATATCCCTGCTTATTTTCTTTCATATTAACACTAAAAAAGATTTAGTGACAAATTTTGTGGCTTTTTAACTTTGGTGGTTTTTGGTTAGTGGTTTTCTGGTAGTTTTAGAAGTCGAATCTGGTGGACAGCTCGTTCACCTGTTGGCAACACTACATCACACGCGTAGACCCAGTGTGTTTCTAGGAACTTATGTTCGCAGCGCGTCAGTCATGAATTGATGTTTGTTGCGTTGGGATGTACAACAACAAGCTAATTATTTGAATTATTAAAACAATAAAAAACACCACAGACAACTACAACAAAAAGTACATAAAACATATGAGTTATATTCATTTTTGAAGTCGCCTTTTAAAGCCCTTCATTTTGGTATCCCACTCGATAAGATTGAATAAATTTTATCATAACCTATGTCACTTGGAGGAATTCAAGGCATTCTAAAAATACCTCATACATACAAACATACATACATGAAACCTGTAAACATAACACTCCTTTTTGGTCAACTGTGTTAAAAGGGGAGACGAACAACGAGTCTGACGTCATTATGCGTAGTGTACAGCTTGTCTAGAAAGTCCTGACATGAATGTTCGAGGAACTAACATTGATGATGTGTCTGGCAACACCAAACGTATGTACATCAGCTGTCAATGCTGTCAACAATATTGAATTGTTTTTCGTTTGTATTTTTATTGTTTTGGTTAAATTGCAATAAATTAAGACCAAACTACGCAGAAAAGTTTTAAAAATGAGGAAAGTAAATCGGAGTCGCACGCGGGAATTGATTTTTAAAGTTTTCCAGCGATGTTTTGCGAAGTGCAAGGCTGGACGAATTTTGTGAAATTTCGATGATATTTATGGGAGAACAACATATATTATGGGTATGTAATCGTGTTATTGTTTGTTCTTTATCTACCTGAAGTTACAAATATACTGAATTTACGATTTTTAAAAGAAAAAAGGTATTGTTTACATCGTACACTTTTAGGTTAGACTGAAATTGTAAATAGGTCATATTATAGTAGGACCTTAAATTTTTGATACATTTTGATGGCACATCTCAGTCGATTCGGGTTTTCTATCAAGTTCGAATTTGAATTATTTGTTTCTTGTAATTATGTTATTGTTTCTATTCTTTTACAATTTTTATTACTTTTTTTTAGGATAACCAAAGAGTACAGTTAGGCCCATAGTCGACGAAGCAACTTGTTGAAGAGGCCTTCAACAGCATCACATCGTTATATGGAAAAACTGCTGCCATTACGTTGAGACGTTAAAAAAAGAGTACTATGAGCGAGGACGTTACCAGTATCTTGATATAGATGAATTATTTGTTCGCTTAGGCGATGATATAAGCAGCTGTAGTGGTGACGGTGCCGTTGATGAAAAAGCAACGAAACGATTATTGTTGTTGAATATTTGGAATCCGATGATAAGTGAAAGTGACCAGATTTTTTTAATAGTTAAAAGTTAGATTGAGTTTTAACTAAAAAAATCTGCTTAAAGGGCATGTTGCATAGCAGGCTATATCATGAGCAGTTCCCCAAAAATCAGAAATAATATCAAAAACCGATTAAGACCATCATATATTTGGTTTTTCGTGATCTTGTTATGGTACAAAAATACATTTAAAATCGCTTAATATCGTATAATGGCGATACAGACATGGCGCCCGTACGTATGTTCAGAAATGATGATACAGAAAATCAGATACAATACTCGATATTTTCATTATATTTTAGAAAAATAATTAAAGTAAATGTTCCTAACACATGTTACAAGCAATATCACAAAAACATATGTGTTTTCACATAAATAGATGAATAATAAATAAAATAAACAATTCTTTCCCGCGGGCACGTATGTAATAAAAGTACATTTTTGAACGTACTGGAAATCGGAACTGTCAAATGAAGCACGTCAACGTCAAATCATAATGGGTGTCGGCCATTTTGGCGGAACTCGCCTAACCTTCATTACGATTTTGTTGACTAAATGTACCATAGAAAGGCTACGAATTTATCGGATTTACTTATAAGGCATTGATACTGACCCAAAAATGAAAAGTTCAGATAGGTGCTCATGATATAGCCGGCTCCCCATACATTTGTGCAACAACCCCTTTAAAATGTTTAGTAAAACTTTTCAAAAGCAGAGGTTACCTACTGTAAATAAAACGGAAATAAATGACTGTATAATATGTCTTATTTTTTGACTCACTTTACTTGAACGAACTGCTAGTATCAAAATCATTTTGGTCACACTATATAGGGTTGCTACATGCATACCAGTGGCGCCATCATTTAAATTCACGACTTAATAGACAGACTGTACGTGGGACTAGAGTGCACACCAACTCTCCCACGTCGCGTCGCGTAGCGTGTGTGGTGTACGTGGCGTGGGCTTAGTTTGTCTCTAGCTTTAATGTGGTGTGATCATGGAAGTAATAAGTACTTTGTACAACGTACTTATTACTTCCATCCATGGAGTGTGAAGGGTACCTCCATAGACTTCCCCTTACCACAGGGCGGGCGCTTCATAGAAACGGCGCGTCAAATATGCCTACTACTACTACAAATGAAACTGTATATCCGTGAACACGTCAGTAACACGTCAATGTGTGCGTTTTCATAGTCGAACGTCCCACAGTTACACAAGAACGGGAGAAGTGCGGAAGGAGCGGGGGTGCCATATTGCGGGAGGGGCAGGGAGTTTCCTTTCTGTACGTAGTACTAATATTAATTCTGTGCCCTTACCTAAAAAAGAATAGACCCGACTCGACACAACAATCTTTAAATAGTAGTTATGCGGTCGGTAGCAATGTTGCTAAATAAGTTTTTGTGTATAACTTTTGTCATTTTGTGGAATATTGTTGTGAAATTTGGAATATTTTATTATCTTTATTTACCCTTAAAATGTGTATGAACAGATATAGAAATTTAACACTAGAAATAGCAGAAATGACAGTTGATACGTTTTTAACCGAAATACCTGACAAATACTATCTGTAGCACACATACATCGAGATATTATGTAAGTTGTATTTCGATGCACACACACATACGACTGTTTTGCCTGGACACGTGTCACAGTCGTTTGTCGGAAGAGCCACTTACGATTGTTTTGTCTGGACTCGAATCACTGTAATTTGTCGAAAGTGCCTCATGCGACTGTTTTTTCTGGTCGTACTTACGTCACTTTCGCTTGTCGTATGTGTTGTTAATAACTATAAACTCGAATCAGCTGATCGGTCAACCTGTATCTGTATGGGATGCCAAAATTATTTTTTATATTTCGATATAAGTTTCTTGGAGAAATTTGTTTAGTATCATGGACTGAATTCTATCTTAAAATTAATTAATTCCTCGTGCCTACAAGCCTCTGACAAGGACATCATAGCCGCCATCGCATCCTTCCCGAAAGGGTCGGCGTCCGGCTTGGACGGGATCTCACCACAGCATCTGTAGCCCGGGAAGTAGTGTCATCCAATGTATGGA
The DNA here is from genome assembly GCA_018467065.1 of Ephestia elutella. Taxonomy (NCBI): domain Eukaryota; kingdom Metazoa; phylum Arthropoda; class Insecta; order Lepidoptera; family Pyralidae; genus Ephestia; species Ephestia elutella. The sequence continues at coordinate 28,295 of JAEMBS010000304.1, forward strand.
ACCTGCAAATTTTGGTATCGGAAGAATTCACTTGGCACAGGCGTTATATACATGAAGTTAAGCTAATTTAGCCCGGTAGCCATCCACCCCCCCTTGGTGGGTAGGTAGGGGGGGCATTCAAAGGTACACGCCGCCGCGCTTTAGTTAAAAAATCATATTAGCTTCTATTTACCTACCACCTCGAGTTTGGTGTCATTTTCTAGTAAATCAGGCATGAGGAATTCATTTTTGAGACATTTAGTATATAGTTTAATAGAAAAAAAGGAAAATATTGACGAAAATATCAAAATCGGTTTGTTTAAAAAATTAATGTCTTGTATTACCAAGCTGGTTAACCTGATGCTGCGTGGAGATGTTTGCCAAGACGTGACGCCGATTCTCTATGGGGCGAATCTCATAGCCCTGACAAAGAATGACGGTGGCGTGCGCCCTATTGCTGTAGGCACAACATTTCGACGTTTAGCAGCCAAAATTTGAGTGCGTATTACCCGCCAAAAACTTCAGCACCTGTTTGAACCCGTACAGGTTGGTTTTGGCACGCGTGGCGGGTGTGAGGCAGCAGTTCACGCCGTGCGCACGTTTGCCCAGAGTAACCTGTGCGAAGTTATTTTAAAATTAGACGTGAAAAATGCTTTTAATTCGGTCAACAGGGACACTCTGCTGAATGAAATAAAGTATCACATACCCGAAATTTGCAATTTTATGCTTCAATGTTATCACAGTCCATCGCAATTGATGCATAGAAATAATGAAATTCTTTCGGCTGTAGGTTGTCAGCAGGGTGATCCCCTCGGTCCAGCAATTTTTAGTTTGGCTATCAATTCCATAATTCATAGTCTAAATTCCAAATTAAATGTATGGTATCTCGACGATGGTACCTTAGGTGGAGACTCACAAACTGTTCTGAATGACTTAACACAAATAAATAACAAATTTCATGAAATTGGTTTAGATTTAAATTTAAGCAAATGTATGTGTAATTAACATAAATAATAATATTTTGGCATCACAAATTATCCAAAATTTTAACAACATCGCCCCAAATTTGAAGAATTATAACAAAAGAGAGTTTTCATCTACTGTTTGTTCACCAATCTTTGAAGATGCCATACCCTCACCTCCTAAGAAATTCATTTTCAAAATTTAGCACGTTAACTATTCGGACCGCCTTGTGTTGAAAAATTAGTAGTCATTCAAAGCTTCTTTATTTATTTTAAAATTTTTTGTTTTAATAATGTTGCCAAAATTTTACCACTACCTGCTTCGCTGCTGTCTCTATCTGGAAATTCCCTGATCTGTTGCAACCCATTGGACTTACTTCTTTAAATCCCAAATTGAAGCTATTTTAAACTTGTTCACTTAACGCATGAGCATGGGGCAAGTGGGCTCAAAGCGCTTCCTTTGCCTATAACCGAGCTTGGTGGCTTGGGAACCCGCAAAATTTCAAGTGTTGCTTTGTACCAGCATTCTTGCATTCCTCCATTCATAGCACACTCCAATCTCGCAGGTAAAAAATACTTAATACTACTTCTCGGTAACAAACTGCGAGATTGCATGCTTGGATGAGGCCTCGAATGCATGGTTAGCTGGTTACCGAGTCCAAATTTACCATCCAAATTAAATAATAAACAACAAAGAGCCACTGGGACACCATTTCATCCACAAATTCTTTTCAATCAATTTCCTGGAAATTCTACACTCAGGAGGGAGCGGGCAAGACTTTTGGCTGTATCCAGGCCAGAGTCTGGTCATTGGCTCTCACCCTCGCCTCGCACTCCTGGAACCTTCATAGACCCAATACTAACACTCCCAAGTAATAGCTGTATGTCTCCGACTCGGAACTGATGTGCGTGGTGCGTGATGTAGTCACAACTGTGCCTCCTGTTGGTGCTGCCGTTGAGTGGTCTTGGTCACCACGGACTCATACCTGTTTCTCGGAAGGCGCCGGCCGTCAGTCGCCGTCATGCTGCCCTAAATGATACTCCTCAGAAGGGCAAGCTCGTCGAGTGCCATAATGTCCCCGTAAGCTTTCGAGCCCCGGATTGCAACGGGACGATGGTAAAGCGCCCCGATGGGGACGTCTTTAATCCCGTGGAATATGGGGTAGAGCGCTAGTCTGGGATGCCACTTGCGCAGATACCCTAGCTGCGTCCTACCTCCCCGCCACAAGCAGACGAGGCCGGGAGCGTGCGGCAGATGCCCGGGACACGCTTAAAGACCAACAAAATATAGTTGTCTCCCGGCGCACAATACCAGTTTGTGGCTTTTGGCGTCGAGACTAGGCTCATGGGGGCAAGTGGCGCACGGGAACTCCACAGGGAGCTCAGTAAACGCCTGAGGGGTGGGCAACAGGTGACCTCGTGTGGCAGCTTTCTCGCCCAGCGATTAGCTATTAGCACTATTTAGCGCGGGAATGCTGCTGCTCTGCGTGATGGGGGCACCTTGCCCAAAACTTACCTAATTTAGGAATTTTGATTTTTAATTTATAATGTTTTATTTATAGGTAGTATTAGCTATTTTAAGGTAGTTTTTAGTTCTTATTCTATTTTAAAAATAATTATCCATAGTTAGTATATTTTTGTAAACATTTGATTAAATAAAAACAAACTATTAAAATAGTTTCAGTATATTTTATTATGAACCACTGTTTATTTGAAGTATATAAGAAACGACTAAATATTGTTACTATAAAAACATAGGCAAAGTTAAAAAAATATACGCATTGTGCACACTTCTTTTTTAGTAGTCGTGTTCTTTTTTGTCAGTAGAACTGCAAAATCTCGCAGACAGTAAGCAAA